>VWZS01009579.1:2356711-2479645 GCA_013397075.1 Rhabdornis inornatus
ATCGTGAAAATGAAACCACAAGAAGACTGTTTTCTACTTTCTTGTGGAAAAATCCCTATAACCTAACAAGAGGAAGCTTCTCACTCCAAAGTGAACAAAAAAAAGGACTGTTTGAGTTGGGAATTAATTAAAGCAGTTTCTTGTATGTTGTTCTGTTGTTGTAAAGGTTAAGAAAGGGAAAGAAAGAGTGGTCTAACAATCTTATTCTAAATTTTTTTTCCCCTTTGTGTAGTTAATAAATTTCTTGTTATACCCTCTTAAGTTTTAAGCCTGCCTTGCTTCTACTCCTGGTTCTGTCTCACAACAGAAAATAAGTATATCTTAATTAGCAAATCAAAACCATAACACCTGGCTACACTGAAATCCCCCAAGGCTGCTTCTACTGTATCTCCTTTACTCTGGTTGCATATTTGAAGATCATTTAGGCTGGTTGCATGCAATGATTGTTCACAGTTTATGCATAGCACTAATTTTCTTTTTCTTCTGGAATTTTTAAATTGTGCAAGCAAAATACTCTTCTCCCTGTAAAATCCACGTGAAGGCTTGCAACAAAGAATTGGTATTCACTCTGCAACTGCTGGTGTTCAATTTAAACAGGTGTCAAGCAAACTCATCTGAAGAAATTATGAAGCTTAATGGTGTCTTCACTTGTCATTTGTCATTTATGGCATCCCATACAATGAAAAGGCATTGCCAACTACTAACTGTCTTCGAGGACATTCTCCATTTGAAATTGCTGCAAAGGTGACTGAATATTATTTAACCAGGCATTTGAGAGCAATAAATAGTGCATTTCAGAGACTGACAAGAAGATTGATGGGAAAAGATCTTTTTCTCTTTTAGACTGTAAACAAGAAGCAATAAATTAGCTGGATTAATCTCAACAGGAGGAGATAGACTACATTCTATCCACCAGAATAAGTCTTGCTCTTATATGTGATTTCTCTTTGAAAGAATGGGCACATTAAAAAAAAAAAAGACATTATGTCTGTGGAAGAGGCTATCTAGTTCCACTTAAAATATGCATAGAAAATTGGTAAAGGCAGGAAACATGAAAAAGATCTGATGTGAAGTAAATGGGGCAGCGGGGATCTCGATTAATTAACACCTTTAAAAATTACTCATTTCTGACTGTACCAATAATGAAGCTTGAATCAAAAAATGTACAAAGCTGGACAAGTGGTTACCAGTAAAAGTAATGGCCTAAAGAAATGAGTTAAACCAGTCTACCCAAAGAGGCAGCATAATGGACATTTATTGTCCCTAATGAAGAATGCAGAAGAAATTACCAAGTAATTGGTAGATAGTAAATAAGGTTCTTTAAACAAAGGACTGCCAATAAAATAACGCACTTCTAGTTTTGCTCATCAGAAAACATTGAAGTATGATGAATAAGGTGTTTCAAGTACATGAGATCTTAGAAAAATAGTAATAACTTTAACTGCTTTCTTGTGTCTGAGGTCTTTTGTATAGTCCATGCTTTTGTAGAGGGAAGGGAATTTGAATAATACAAAAATATGAAGCTTCTGGTTAAAGACTACAACCTGTAGCACCGTGTCTGATGCCTGATCCAGCTGAAGGGAGCAGTCATGATGGCAACCCAGCTTATGCAAAGGATATATAAGATGTCCAAACAGGGATCAGGCAGCACAGGGATCACCATGAACATTGTCAGCTCTGTAAGAGGCAGAAATTTGTGTCCTTGACTCCTCTATCTATAGATATGTATGCATGTGTGTGCTATTTATAGATGTATAAATAGCATATATAGATGTGAACACATAGAGCTGTGCATGCATGGGATAAAATAGCCTGAAGCACAGCATAGACAAATTCTGAGGCAGTGAGGCTGCGAGCTTTGGGGGAAGAAGCAACTGAGAAGACTCACAGGAGAAAAAAAGAACAACCATTTTTATTAAGCAAGGTGTGGAAAGATCTGTTTTACATGTGTAGTGACAACTATGATAATAACCCTCATCTTCACAAGTTTTGAATATTCTCTAATGTTTTAAAGTAAACTTTTGCTGGCTGTAGAATTATGGCTAAAACAAAAACCAGCTTAAGTGAAATTCACTGGCTCACCTGTATGCTAAGCACATTTGTGTGTCTGCTTCTTTGGGTGCCCTCTGGAAGAGCCCAGGTCTTCCCCACAATAACCATATCACTATCAGGTACCACATTTGCCCCTATCACCTGTTAGCACCCTGGAGAAGCCCTAGACATCTACACTTCTGTGACCTGCTCCTGCACATGGAGCCATCTGGAGTGACCCCCTGCACTTTAGCACTCCCAGACTTGAGGAGAGCAGAAGAGAGACTTGAGGAAATCTCTTTTCTCCTGTGGGACACACAGCCTCTTCCAGTCTCTTCTTTTTTCTTCCAGGAACAGCAAGCTCCTACGTTAGTCACAGCAGGTATGTCACCAGACCCTTGGAGGACAGCCATTCCTGAGCTGTGACTGCTGTGTCTGGTTTCTGTTCAAAGATATAATCATGAAACCCAAGTCTTTGACTGTGCAGAGCAAAAATGCAGACCCGTGACTCACCATGGTCACCAAACTTTGTGGCACTGCAGCTCCCTGTGGCAGCAGCACGTGGCCTCCTGCGACCCAAGGGCAGCATCAAGCACTGGTGGATAGAAGCAAAGCTGCAGTCACTGCTGTTGATTTGCACAGGAGGTGACTCCAGCTGTCCTTAAGACTCCCAGCACACTTGCCCCAGGGAATGGACATCAGGAAGGCGGTATTTGACTCTCCCTGCAGCACTCACCATGCCCACTTTTGCGGGAGCTCTGGAGCAAGTTGCCGTGGCTGGATGCACGTCTTTAGCTGGGTGCATGTCTTCTCAGGACACTCTTTCATTGCACTGCCAGTCATGGCAGGTAATTGCAGATGTTTACTTTACTGACACTGGGTCATCTGGCAACATGTCTCTTTCCCTTGCCTTTCTTCTCTCTGACCATGCAGATGCCAGCCAATAGGCAAGATATAACCTTTCCTTTCCTTTCCTTTCCTTTCCTTTCCTTTCCTTTCCTTTCCTTTCCTTTCCTTTCCTTTCCTTTCCTTTCCTTTCCTTTCCTTTCCTTTCCTTTCCTTTCCTTTCCTTTCCTTTCCTTTCCTTTCCTTTCCTTTCCTTTCCTTTCCTCTTACACCCCAACAGCTGTTTCCCTCTTCTCCCAGATCCAATTGCCTGCCTGTGTGCAGCTCCCATAGCCCAGCTCCACAGCCAGGTCAGCAGTGGCTGCAGTGCCAGCCATTGCCCCATTCAGGTCAGAGTGAGTGGACAGGACTGGCTGATTGAGCTGGCACAGGTGTAATGATACTGAACAGCACTGTGCCACGTTTTCCCTATTCCTCATAGTAAAATGACCTGCAGGGTTCACAGTGTGGCCAAACCTGAACGCATTTTCAGAGCTTTAGCCCGAGAAAACCGAGGCTATTGCCTCCCCCTCTATCACCAGTCACATTTCAAGTCCCTGCAGCACAGCATGGAGACACTGCAGCTGTTCAAACAAACCATTTCTGGAAGTGCTAACACAAGCAGGCAAGAGGAGAGCAGGATTTGGAAATGGCCAAACCATTTAGCTGCAATTTTCCACTGAATTTCTGTTGGAGGTAGTACCACTCCCTTGTCTTCCAGAATAAAAGATTTCCACAATTACTGTTACAGACTGATAAGAATTTGTTTTTTTTAATGTATAAAAGAATACAGAAGCCTGCCATCAGCCCTGACTAGACTGATGAATTACAAGATCTTGCTTAAATTCATTTATTTATTCTACAGCGTGCACGATTCCTGCCCCGCAAAGTTTACAGTCTCAGCTGTCTTTTGTGCTTGCCACAGCAAAGTGCATGAGACTTCTTAGCTTCTAAGTGATATTCAAAAATTGAGTTCCTCAGCAGTCTCAAAATATAATAAATAATAAATGAGTCAGGAATGTTGATATAAAAAAATCTCTGAAATAAACCCCTGTAAATTCTAAGATAGGATCATGACAATCCTAGCTTATTTTGACTGCAATAATTTTTAGAAGTTCATCATAACCAAAACTACAGGCTTATGTTATGCAAATTTTACAGGGTTTTTGATTTTGCTAGGTTGCCCTATGTTTGTTATACTTGTGCAACTTGTATAAAGTGTTTGCAAAATGTTATTTTTTTCCAATATGATAAAAATTAGCATCCTTTTAAGCCAAGGTGAAAGATCACCTTGAGGGACATTGCTAGATAGTTTGGCTTGTAATTTATGTGGCCAGTTATGACAGTATGAAGAGATATCATAGCTCTGTATTGCTCCAGGCTTCTTCAGAGACTTTGTGCAGTGAATTTAAAATTGTTTTTCTCTCACTTGTAAAGTGGTTTTGGTCTTCTGTCTGAAAAATGCCCAGATCCACAGCTCACTGGTACAAAGATAAGACTCATATCTCTTTAAAACGCTTGCATTCTTCCAATAATTTTAAACACTGTACAGGGAAGGAAACAGACAGACTTTATATTGTTAGCAGGCTGCTCCATGCTCCTCTAGGTTATTTGTCGTTTCTGCATCCAGTCTTCCCCTGCTGCAGGAGAGCAACTGTGACTCTGATGACAGGCTGTGACACTCAGGGAGATCAGCAGAGTCCTCAGGGCTAGCAGGCAACTTTAATCACTAGAGCAGATGAAAATCAGAATGAAAACATGTTTCTGGGAGTAAAAAAAGATTCAGGTCACAGTGAATACTGGAGGGGAAAGACAGGATGCCTTAGTATCCTTGGCTGTGATGGTTGCTGTGTTCTGTAGGTCACTCTCTTTTTCCAGGTGAGTTGAGCTATGAAGGTCAGCCTTCTGTGCCCTCTGAGTAGAAGAGGTACTTACAGCAAGGCAATTCTAAGTTTTCTAAGTCATTCAGTATCTCTTGACACTTTACTTAATAATTGCCTCAGATGACCCAAGGGTGAAGTCACTACCAGGACTGCTACAACAGCTATAATAGCAAACTACTGTCACCTTAACGACTTCATGTACTGCTAAGTTTAATGAAAAATGTGCCACTTCAGTGAGGCCAAAGACACCAGAAAATAGGTTTTGGGAAATAACAGTATTACCTCAGAAATGTCATCTCCTTGGTGGTTGAAGAAATTAATTTCATAAAGGTGTAAAAATTCTCATAAATGTTTGACAGCTTTATGTAAATGCAATAAACCAAAGGTGTAGGGAGAAGAAATGAAACTCATTTTGCATTTATGATGTACAACAAAATTATAGTGCAGATCAGGACAAAGTGACTTAGAAATGTTAAACACATGGTTTAATGTCTAATATGGCAACAGTGGCCCTGCTGAGTATGTGCAGTACTGTGACATTATGGGTGCCATGGCTGGGGTGGGTGGTGAATGAGCAGTGCACCTCTCCTTTCTCAAAATCATGTGTTGGAGTTCATGGGATTGGTGAGAAAAAAATCAGAAAATGAGAAATGTTTGTGAATCACATCTGTGACTGTAAGGATTGTGAGTCTAACTCGTGGAAGCTTAACACCAGTAAGAGTCTGTTTACCTCTGTTGGAAGCTTTTCTTCCCGAAAGGGTTGAAGTTACTGTGCAGAAAGCTTTGGACCATAGATGCTTTCTGAGAATTGCAGATGTCCTGTATTTTGGCTTAACTTGACTTCCAATTGCTGTTCAGCTGAAACCTCACATTCAAGCTCTTCTCATCCCATTAGAGGTGGAAGGACAGAAATCTGTGGGGTGATTCCCTGAGTACCCCTCAGAACTTCTGGATAGAGGGCTGGGTGCTGCCCCCAGTCCTTGGCTGGCTGTCCCACCCTGTCCCCTCTCCCACTCTGCCAGATCATCTTCAGTCAAATATGATCTGAAGATGATGATGGCTGCAAGATCCAGTAGGCACAGGCACACTGGGGGAGCAGGAGAGTCTTCTCTATCTAAAGTAGATAAATGATACTGTCCTTGAGCATATGTTAATGTAAGCCATGTGGCAAATAGTGTATCATGGTATTAATAGTATAATTATACCTGCTAGCATTTTCTCTCTTGATGAGTTTTATCATCCTGTTGGCCCTTGAGTACAGGTTTATTGTGACATATATATAACACGTGTGCCTGTGTCTCCTCCTTCAGCACAGAGCTGCTCAAGACAATGTTGCTGGACATCAATTTAGAGCAGGTTTTACTTTTGCCTGCAGTAGATGTATGTGTTCAGAGAAGCTCCTGGTGCAGATCCTGCCCTCCCTGTTGTACTGATTTCCGTGGCAAACTGGGATGTTTGGGCTTGCTTCCCTGCCCTGCTGGCAGGAGGAGGAGGATGACCCACCCTGGGGGACCTGGACCAGGATGCAGGAGCTGAGGGGATTGATGGCAGCCCCAGCTGTCCATCCACCCAGCATTACAGCTGACCCAGCAGCATAGGGCAGGTCTGGGCTTTTCCACTCGTTTTTCCTTCTTGGACTCCTGCTAGAGCCCTTTTCCATCATTTCCACCACTGCAAAACATTTATGAGAAATAATTTCTGAGAGTAAATCAGAGCTAAACAGACTAAAGGAAACCAAAGAAAGGGAGCAAAAATTGATTTGATGCTTCAACACCAGTAGGCATGCCAGATTTTCAGGGAAAGAACTGAGACTATGTTAGACTGACTCATCACTATGTTTGCAACTCTGAGGAGGTTTGCAGCTGCTTGGGTAAGTACGCTGAGCAGAGTAAAAATTGTTGAGTAAAGAAGAAAATGAATCCATGCCAAAGATATATGGGCTCTGGTAACTTGTTCTGTGCTGAAATTTAGACAAAGGGCTGTTGTGAAGTTGTTTTCTTAATGTCTAAAGCCTGTTTCAGACCACGTTCAAATAGATCTGCAGATTGCTGCAAGCATGCTTGATAATGAGTTTCCTCTTCCAGTTGACCTTTGAGTGCAAGTTTATGTTGATATGTGTGTGAGATTTCTTCAAAATCTGCCCATGGCCTAACAACTAGGGTACCCTTTAGTAAAAGAAGAAGTGTGAGGCTGCCCAGCCATCAGCTACAGTGACCCTAGCTCCCAAGCCTCTCTGACTATGACATTGCTGTAAACACAGCTGTCATCATATTTGGAAGCAGAAATCCCATCAGGTTCTGCACGAGGCTTGGGGAAATCCAAACCACAAATACATGTTGGGCGTAGAATAGATTGAGAGCAGCCCTGAGGAGAAGGACTTGGGGGTGTTAGTTGATGAGAAACTTGACATGATGCAGCAATGTGCACTTAAAACCCAGAAAGCCAACCATGTCCTTGTTGTGGTGGTGATTGTCCCCCTCTACTCTGCTCTGGTGAGACCCCAACCAGAGTAGTGTGTCCAGCTCTGGGGCACTCAACATAGGGATGTGGACCTGATGGGGTAAGTCATGAGGAGGGCCACAAAGAAGATCAGAGGGCTGGAACACCTCTCCTATGAAGACAGGCTGAGAGAACTGGGGCTGTTCAGCCTGGGGAAGAGAAGGCTCCTGGGGCACCTTGTTACACCTTCCAGTACCTAAAGGGCTCTTACAAGGGAGCTGGAGAAGGACTTCTGACAAGGGCGTGTAAGTGGTGGAACAAGGGAGAATGGCTTCAAACTGAAGGAGAGTGGGTTTAGATTGGATACTAGGAAGAAATCCTTTACTGTGAGAGTGGGACAGATTGCCCAGAGAAGTTGTAGATGACCCATCCCTGGAAGTGTCCAAGGTTAGGCTGAACAGGACTTTGTGCAACTTGGTGGAAGGTGTCCCTGCCCATGGCAGGGGGACTGGAACTATATGGTCTTCAGGATCCCTTCCAACCCAAACCATTCTATGATCCCAACAGGAGCCTGAGCTGTGGGTTGGACCTCAAGTGCCTTGAGATGTCCAGACAGCATGACACACTTAGGCAGAGTCTCTTCTTTGCTAACCCTGGTCTGGGAGATCATTGTAGGGGACTTTTTAGTCATAGAAATATCTCTGCAGTGAGTGGGGAGCCCAGGACTGGGTCAGGGTGATAGTCCAGGGAACTTTTGGGTTCTTCTGTTTAATTTAATGTGCTTTTTACTTTAGTATTGTGCTAGTGTTGTACTAGTCTACTTTAGTGTTGTATTCAGTGTCAGGCACAAAACTTCCTCTGTACTGCACAGGTGTCAGGGTAGTGGACCTGGGGGCACACATCTGGTCTAAGGGCTCTGCCATCAGCCTCACAGTGCCCTGCACACTGGCAAGGGCCATGGGGCCCACAGCAGGGCACCAGGCTGCTGTGCTTTGTCCAGCAGGGACTGGAATAGGTGGGCTGGCTCACGTGTGGGAGGGTGTGCATAGCTCAGCACACATCCCTGACCCAGCCTGCCAGGCAGGTGTGTGGAGCTCTGGTAGCACACTCCAGTCTCACCTACCACCCCCATTTCCTCGGGTCACCCTCCTCAGTCTTCTGCATTGCAAAGCTTATGATGGAGGAACTCCACGTGTTCTTGGCGTCTCACCTCTTCTTTTTTGTATTTATCTTGTTTAAACCTGAAAATATAAAATCAGCTACAGCTAGTAGTTTTCTCAGTCTTTGGAAGAGTGTGTTGGTGTGTTGCAAGGAGCAGTGACACATGAATTGCTTTCCTTTCAGGACATTCTACTGATAGAGATATTTTTTCCAAATTTTCTTTTTTTTTTTTTTTTTTTAATTCTTGGATTTTATCCAGCTGTCAACTGACCAGGAAACTGTAAACATACCAGACTTTCAGATCATTAAATAATTGTGTTTATTTATTGCATTTCCTTTCAGTTTGCTCCAGCTTCAACTCTGACCTAAAGCAGAAAGCACAAGAGGAATTGCTTGAAGTGAATATGGGTTTCTAGGTCAAACAGACCTTAGGGGCTGAAATTACAAGTATGCATCTTATTTGTCCCAGCTGTTGAGGTCTATGTTTGTTTTGTAGTGACTACTTGTGTTCTGGTAGCTCCAATTAGGCAAGAAGATACTGAAGCATAAGAAGTCCTGAGGAATTTATAGTCTGCTTGTGGCTAAGTCAAACAAGCTAATGACACAAGCAATAGGAAGGAAGGTGGGAGGAACAGCAGGGGTAACAAAAACAGGATTGCATGGTTATATAGAGAGAGAGATATGTGGGTAGACTGTGGTTCTGAATCACATGCAGAATGGATACTGCTGAAATCCAAAGAGCTGACGCAGCACTGCTCACCCTTGCACACCAAGGTTCTTGTGGACAGCAGGGTCAGGCACTGAGGGCATGGACCTGGTAACACAGCCCAGGGGAGCTGCAGGAAGCTGGCAATGATTCCTTTGCTTATAACGATGCTGTGAGAGACCTGGCAAGAAAGGAACTCTTCCAGACCAAATTATAGCATAAAGTATTTTGGGAAGGCCACAGACAACATGAAAGGGAAAGGAGGCAGACTACCAAATGACCTTTACTTTTTGAGTCACAAAACGTTTTCTCCCTGTTGCTGCATTTACCAGTTAATGTTATAAAGTCAACATTGCTTTCAATGTGTTCCAAGATATCATCAGTGGTGTGCACAGTAATTCATTCAGGTGGGTGTAGGTAATAGTCTAGGAACAATTTTATCTAGGCTATAGTCTATAAAATGGCTGCTGCTGTTTCATATTGCTCTTGTTTGCCTTACACTGCTTTGCCAGTGTTTGCCTACATAGCACCTGCCTAAAGATGAAAACTTAATCAGAAATTTTATATCCCTATGTAATCTCTGATGCCCATGGCAATGTTCATTATTGAAACACTTGCATCTAAGACCCATAGCCAGTCTTGGTCCATCAGGAGGAGCATAAAAAAAGCACAGTATCAATTCAGGAGAGTTTTGTCATGACAAAAATGACATTTAACATGAAACAATGCAGAGATATGTGCTGTCAAACAAGGAAGAAGCACAGATAGGTCTTTTTACAAACCTGTACATTTTTGACTCTCTTGTTTTCAGAAGTACACATCATATTTGCTTGTGAGGTTCCTGGAGAAACATTTGCAAGATTTGTGATAACTGCTCTGGCTGGAGAGCTGTGGGAAGGGGCTGGTACTGGTGGTCCTGAGTTCTCCTCTCCTTGATTATATACCCTTTTGTTCCTTTCTCTTCATTTCTCTATCTGAGGGAAACAGTGCTTGTGTAATAGCAATCTCTTTCTAAATTCTAAAGCCCACATATTGCCTTTTCCTCTCTCTGGGCAGAGAGAGAAGTGTGAGAATAGGAGCACATTATAGGCTGCTCAGATCTAGCCTGCTCCAGAGTGTATTTCCCTTCTGGGCTTGAGAGTGGGGAGAAGCTGCTTATCTTTTTCTAGCAGGTGTATGGAGCACGTTCAAAAGGTGCTTGCATGCTTGCCAGATGCTTTCTTTTCCTCATTTGCTTTCATTATTAAAAGTAAATAGCAAAATATCGAGGACTAGAATGCCTATATACATTTCAAAATTTCAAATATACAAATACAATTTCTTCCTACTTTGATGGAAGTGAAAAGAAATTATGAGAAATTTATTCATTTTGCACCTTTAAAATATTTTAGATGTGAATTGAGTTGTTACTTTCTCCCTCTTTAATTTTGTGAAGCCATGAAGTCAGGCCATCAGAATACCCAGTGCAGCAGTTGCAAAAAAAAACAAGTCAGGATGGGGAGCACCATGGATTTCCATCAATGCTGTGCCACCCCAGCTGGTTAAACTGCAGCTGTAGCTGCAGGCTGATCCCCATCCCGTTGCCATCAAGCCCTGCTTCCTGGGCCCAGATTTCATTTCCATGCCTGAGTAAATCCACCCACATGCCAGACTGAGTCCTGCTGTGCCTGACATTTCTCTTCTGAACAGGCTCTGGGATTCAGGAGCTGCCTGGAAAACACACAAGTATGATTCAGCCATGCAGGTCTGCTTCCTTACTGTTTGTGTTAGCAGAGAGGAAAACCAGAGGGGAGTTCAAAGGCAGCCCCACTGTGCTGAAATGACACTTAGAGAGATCAAGCATCACAGCCTTGTAGTTGGACAGTCAGTCCATAGCATTTTATTTTTAGGGAATCACAGCAGAAACTAAAATGGCTCATTAACAAAAATGCACAAGAAGAATGCACAAGAAGAAAAATGCAAATCACTCCTCAGATTTCCATGCTGCAAAAAACCTGACAGAGCTAATCATGGGCTACTCAGGGGCAATTCCCTGTGTGGCTTTGGCCCCCATCTGAAGTGACATAATTTTTTTGCAGACTTCTGAAGAGTTGTCAGGAACATCCTTTAATTGACCACAGCGTCTTTTGGCCACATCCAGCACTTGCAAGATAAATCCAGAGCTAAGGACCCAAGTGTCTGGAGAGTTGTACAGGAATCACACTGGTGCTGCCTGCCTCTGCAAGGCAGGTATTTTAGGACAACCCAAAATTAAAGCACCAGCTGAAGAGAAATGGAGAAAAAGTAGGCTCTTTTCTTGTTTAAAACTCCGGACTGTTGCACATATTGTGAGGCTAATTGCAAATGCTGCTTCAGTGTTTCTCATAGGGGGGAAAAATCTGATGCAGCCCCTGTCTCTTTCCTATTGCATCACTAATGTACCAGATGGGCAGATGAACAAGTAATTCCCATCCCTTGTTCCACAACCTCAGTCCATATCTCCAAGCAAGTCAGATCACCCATCCAGCCCTTTGTGTGTTTAGCCTGAGATTTTCAAGAGACCATTTGGTGTGAGGAAAATTCCCTTCTAGTCTTTGAAATCCTTCCCTAGGGAAAAGGAATGCAAATGCCCTGGGCAGGAACTGTGGGCCATTGTGTTTGCAATGCTGTGACATAAATCCTGATTTTCACCAGGCCTTCAGGTGTTTGTGCAAGGCTAGAGAGTCATCATGATAATCCTCCTTTTCCATGCTCAGTGGGAAAGAAAAACAGGAATTGACAATAAACACTGGAAGAGCAGCAGGGTAAAAAAGGGAGAGGTATGCTGAAAAGAGGGAGAAGTGAAGAAAAAAAAAAGAAAAAATGGACCAAGGACAAGAACAGCAAATAGAAAAAAAAGGACTTTGCATGCAGGAAGGTGAGAAAATTAAGCAACAGCACGGTGGGAAAAAATAAACAGAAAAAATTAGAAAGATTGCTATTAACAGGTGGAATAGAGCAGATGAAGTGAAAGGACAAAAGAATGGTTCATGAGGGAAGAGAGAGAGAGCAAAGGGAACAGTGTGTGCTGATAGCTGAGCACTCAGGAAAATTCAAATGATCGTGTTTAAGAAATCTTCCTGTGCTGCTCGGAATTAGGATGCTTTTGGCTCTGCTGCAGGACTGAGAGTGAAAGCCAATCTTCTTTGATCTGCTCCAGTGGTGCAGAATGACTGTAAGGGAATGTATCAATTAAGAAAATATTGAAATTGCTAGTACAGCATTTTACATATCTTAGGTTCCACTGGAAGTAGGTTGCACTGGAAAATAAATGAACCATGATTCTGGCATGACAAAAATCCGCTGAGCTCTTTGTGGAAAAGGGTAGGAAAAGGTACAGTTGTGCATGTTCTGTGGCTCTTAATGATGACCACTGTGTCATAAAATTGCTGTGCTTTTTGTTGCTAGGGCTCACCTCCCACAGCAGCAGTGTAAAACAGTGCTTCATGGATTTAGTAACTTTTCTCCCTCTGAAAATGTATGCTGAACTCCTATCAATTAATTTCCTTAAGGCATGGGCAAAAAAACAGATTCCTGGGGCAAAATGTCAACTATCAGATAAGATTGGTCATAGGAAGAAAACTGCAATTTTTAGAGGCTGGTGATGACAGATTTAAAGATGATGGAGGTGTAGAAAATTAGTTTGTCACAGAATGGACCAAACTTTCATGAGTTTAAGCTCTCACAGCTCCTTGTGCAGCACTAGATCTTCTTCATTCTTGCACAAGGTATCTTGGCACCCTGAGTTAAAGTCTTCTGTTCCTGATGTACCAATTGGAAAAATGAGAGTTGAAAAATTCCTAATGGTAAACTCCTTTTCAAGTCTTTGTGCACCTACAGTAGTGCTTCCCACTCCCTGCTGTCATTTATTTGAATTGAGACATTTCAAAGGACTTTCAAACACAGAAATTTCATTTTCATTACCTAAGGCCACATAAAACATGACTGGATATTCACCAGGTTCATCAGGTCCATGGCTACTCAATTATCTGGCTTCACCAAACAAGAAATCATTTAATCTGCCTGCATCTTGGTCCTCTGATGAGTCTCCTGATCCCAGCTTCTGTCATTCATGTGGGTTACAATGAGCACCATGTAAAATGCAGAGTATTAGATCAGTCAGGAGAAGAGAGGAGTGCTAGTGCTATGACTCCTGTACTAAGACTGCAGCCTGTCATAGCTGTGCTGCTGCCTCCAGACACATATGCACTCAATTTCCTTTTCCTGGTACTGTGTAGAGTGGGAAGTTCTTGTCAAATAGCTTGATTAATATTTCCTTCATCTTTGACAAAGATAAGAAAAGGAGATGTGGATCTGGGTGTTCTTTGTTTTTTAACCATAGCCAAGTAACAATTGTAGGTACATCTTTTATGATGTGATTTTTTCCTGAATCAAAAATAGGAATAGAAAAAACATCAGGTGCAGCAATATGCAGGAGCATATCTGAATTCTGCTATGGAAATAAAATAGCGAAATAACACTCTCAGTGCAGTGTGTTATCAGCCTTCAAAATTCCCATGAGGAAATTATGTAAATCTCTACTCAGTCAAAGTCAACAGACTTGGAGAAGAGTCAAACAAGGGTAATTCCAGATGAATCAAACAAGGGTAATATATGGGTACTGTGGAGGAAGAGTCTGTCTGCCTTCCTGGTTGCAGGTGCTGTATGCTGGAGTTCCAGAGGCTGTTTAAGGCAAGGGAAGGAAGAGCTGCACAGATAACCAGCACAGCTGGAAACAGTTCCAAAAAGCTGGAAAAGAACTGCAGTAAATCTGGGAGTTGAGCTATCATTTCTGTATTTTTAACTATATACTTGTTAATGAAAGGTCATTTTAATACAGAAATGAACATTTTTCTGAAAAAAAAGGTAAAAATTAAAGAAGCCAAGGAGTATTTAGAGGCACAGCTGTGTTAGAGTTTTAAACCAGTAAGATTTGATAAAATTATTAAGTGTATGTGTGTACCCAAACTTGTGGGTTTTGTTCAAAGAAAAGGTTTCAGTCAAAACTTCTCTCCAGCCAGCAGATGATTTGTTAATAGGAGAGGTGTTCTGCATGCCTGGCTGGAAGTTATGAAAGGGACTCACAGGGCACAGGATGGAAACTGTGGAGGGAGGTTTCTCAACAGCCCATTGAGAGCAGTGACCCAACTCGGGCTGGAGAAAGATGCAAACAAGTGACAACAATACAGCCAAGGATCAGGATCTTTTGGCCCAAATGTTTCCTGTAGGTGAATACAAGAACCGAGCAGCTCTGCTCAGCCACCTGTTTACTCAGCATTGCAGAGGGCAGAGAGCTTTTCATCATTGATTAGATAACCAAAAATGTGGCCAACACCTAATTGTGTGCTAATGCCAGGCTGCAGCAGAGGACTCTTCCCACAAAAGGGTCACTGCTGGCAGCAATGCCCCGTGTTCCTGTGTGGAATGCTCCTCCATCCCTCCCTGTAGTCTCTCAACTCCAGGCCACAGGTCACTCCGGTTCTCAGTACATGGTGGACATTTCCATCTGCTTTTCAAATTATTGTCTCGGCAATCTCTCTCCACTGCTGGATCCCAGAAATCTGGGGGTTTTGAGCTTTCTGTGCTTTCAGGCACTGACCCCCTGGAAAACACTGATTTTGACCTGAGGCCTTGGAGATGGCCTCTAAATATGAGTAGTGAAGTAGAAATCACAAATGTGTAGTGAATTAGAAGTGTGTGCTTTCACAAGGTGATGGGTTTTAAATTTAAGGTTTTTATAATACAGTAATAGGTATGGGATAACATGGAAGTTTTTGGGCATTGTCTCTTTCTTTGTTCATCTTTCTTCTTCTTCATGGTTTTCAAGCAGTAGTTCCTGGTGAGCCAGTTAGTGTCACTCTAAGGGTCATGGAAATCTAGTTATTAGATCAAAAGCATAACTAATATAAGTGTTAATTCTCTATTAGACTGTTTAGCCTTGTAGCAGTTGCATCTGTAGCCATTTTTCCTCACTTCTAGCAGGAAGTGCTGTTGTACTCTCTGTACTTTCTAATAAGATATAATAAACATCCAAGCCCAAATATGAGAAAAGCTGTTTCTATTGTGTTTCTGTTAATCGTAGCTCTAAAGGAGAACAGACAAAACTAATGGCAAACCACTAATTAAGTGATGCAAAGCCCCCACACCACCGGCAACACTCCCCAACAGGGTTTCTGAGCAGTTCCCCTTTCTCAATGGTGGTCTGTTCATCACCACATTGTGAAAAGGTATGAGTGGAGCCACCTTTTCCTTTGGAGGTATGGTCCCCAAAGCCACTGCCTCCTTGTGCTTTCTGCTCAGATGAAATCCCTTTCCTGGCCCAAAGGCAAAGCTGCAGGGGAAAGGGCTGTTCTGGACTTACCCATGCCAGCCATGCTACCTGCAGTAAAGAAGTAAAAGGCATCATTATGTACTGAAAAAGCTTTCTGGCTTGTATTTGTACATTCATCCGTGGGGGCTTTAATTCCTTTATTGTATTTATAGGTCTCCAGGCCTAGGAATATTGGTTTAAATGAGGCAAATAGTAACAGTTGAAGCTAAATCCCAACACCTGCTTTCATAATCTGTAGCTGTCATCCCTTTTCAGCTGTTTTCCATTCTCCTTCACAACAGGCCTGCCCATTGTAATAGACATGCAAATTCTCCTGAGCTTCATTGGCCAGGTCCAATCTCCCTAGAAAAGCTCAAGGTTATGAAATCTGCACCACTGACCATAGGGGCATGGAAAAAACACGAAAGTCTGTGCATAGATGTTGGGCATCATTGCACAGTGTTTGCATTCTTCTCTTCTTTTGTTTGACTGCAGGTGGAGGTGTGGCTGACATCTCTTGAAAGAAGGCCATGTGCTCTTTAATGTTTTACTCGAGCCTCTTATATCCATAGAAGAGAATGACCTTTTAACTATGTCTCTTGTCTAGTTTCATTCTCATGGTCAATGAATCACACCACAGGCTTTGATTGACCGAGTGTGAAAATTACACCATAAGGTCATCTGTCCCTTTGAAAAAGCAGCTGTTCCATTTTTTCTGTCTAATTGAGTTTGTCCTGCTGGGAAGGACATGAAGTTTCTTTCATATTTCAAAGTGATGAGTTCTTTGCATAATTTCAGTGAATTTGGAGTAGAAGAGGGACTGCTTCTGCTTATTGCTTCTTCATTCTCAGAGGAAATGTAGGAGGTTGATTTCATTATTGATGAAATGTAACTCACACAGGCCGCTTAATGGCATTCCTACACCAATGTGACATGTGGTGATGAGGGCCCTCTATATTTCACCTATTGCTGTCAGGTTGGCATTAGCTTGGACTGCTGCAGAGGCAGCGCTTGAATTCCCCTGGAGTAAAGAACACCTTGTGCAAGAGATAATTCTCCCACTCCTCTTTGGCTGACTAAATGGCAAAATGGTGCCTCGTTATCACATTTCCCTGCAGGACTGTTGAAGAGAGAAAGGAAGAGAAGGAAATATAAACAGAACTAAAACAAAAACACAACCAAAAAAACAAAAAAAAAAAATCCAACCCCCTCAAAAATCAAACAGCTACTAGAAGGCTCTCTCCTTCCCTGTTACTGTTAAGTACAGCCTTGAGCATCCAACTTCTAGCAGGGACTAACCAAAGCTGAGTCACAGAAACTTCTTACTGCTCTGCCTATACTTAGGCAAGCTCATAAGTGCAAGCAGTGTCAAGGCAAGGCTAAAACTATGACTCAAGACACTTTGATATAAGGAAGCAAAACTGTTTCTCCTAGAGTCATAAAAGCAAGACAAGGTCAAAACCATGAAACCTTTATTTAGCCCATTAAATGAAAGCAATACAGACTGTGCAAAATACTGCCTGCAGCTTCTTTACAGAAGCAAAGTTTTCTTCTGCTGAAGCTAATCAGCCTCAATTCCAGTGATTTTTATGCAAGGTTTAAGCCAGGTTTTCAGACTATAAATTGAACAGCCTCCCGAGTAGAAAAGTACAGGTTTATGTCTATGTGTCCAATAGTATTGTGCCTTCCCAGAAAAAGCCCTGTTGCTATTCAGAGAAATGCTTTCAACTGTCAGTGCAGTCACTATTCTGGTCAGCACTGCAGTTTATCAGAGAGGACATGAGGATCACTATGGGGCCAGACTTACTGTAAGAAGGGGCAAGAGGTACTTACCAAGGGTCCCTCTAGCCTCATTCTGCTTCCAGTAGTGTTCAGGTCCAGAAGTCTGAGAAGACACTTAATCAACTGCTTAAATGATCTTTTCCTTGTGATATCATTAATTTACTTTTTCCTTTTTTTTTTGTCTTTCTTTGAAAAAGACATATTGCAAACCATGTAGACCATAATTTCTTAACAGACACGTTTTCTCTATTAGCAACTTCATTGTGAAAATAATTTCGCCTGTGATCCCTCCCTTGCTGCTTATTCCAGCAAATGCCCCAGCTTCAGTGAGGAGGTAGTTCAGGGCCCAAGCTACACAGACACCATCAGAGATGAAGAGCACCAGATCCTGTAATGGTTTTATGCTGTCATAATAAACCTATACTGTTTTATTACTGTCCTAAGCTTAAAGTCTTGATCTGTGTTCAGTTATAATGCAAGTGGAAAGTCGTACCAGGGACATGGAATAGGCTACTAATTTCACCCTGATGCCTTTGGCCACATCATCACTATTGAATTCTCTAGAAGTTTAATAGAAGGACTGAATGTTGCTGAAATATTTTTTCCTAAATATGAACTTTCTTCCAAGGTCACCACAGTCTTGGGTAGCCAATAAGCTTTGATTCTCATTAATAGCTAAAACAAGCCCAAGCTTTAATCAAAGGTGCATTAACTCACATCCTGTTGTTTGGTTCTATGATTGCAAAACTGAAATGACTGAGCACAATGTGGCAACATACATGCTTTAGTAAGCACTGCTGCCAACTGTTCTTGGCATAAAATGAGTTGACTCATCTTTAAAATAGGCCTCTGTTCCTTAAAACTGGGACAGAATGCAAATGCCTGCCTTGCTGACCATCGCCCACATCATTACCAGTGTTTCATGTGGAGCACCAATGCACACTCTCACAAGGGATCTGCAAAAGATATGTCCTGTTGAGCTGCTGTATTGCAGAAAGACAAAATCACTTTTATGATCAGATAAACCTGTAGACCAGGAGTAAACCTAATGCAGACTACAAGTGTTTTGGGAGGTCTGTCTGGGTAAACAATCTGTCTGAGCTGAGCTCATTCTTTCTGGAAAGTAAAATACTGTGTACTCATTTTGTTGGTTCCTTGGGGGTGTGCACTCCATTATCCCAACCTGGAAACTAACAGGTGTCAGGAGACAGAAAGTATGTAAGGGAGAAGAGCAGTCTGTGTGTGAGGGGGAGGATTACTAATGAATGGTGTTCTCCTGAAAAGGCTTGCTCTAGACACTGGATACATTGCTTTTCATTTCTTTGTAATCTTAGCTAAGTTATACTATGTGAGAGAATAGATTTACATTCTCCCACTCGGTTTTATGCAAAGGGGATGGTAACTATTCAGTTTTTGACTTATTTTCCTTCATTATTTCATGTCACAAGAGGCTACCAATGTAAGATGATAATGTAGAAGGTCTGTAACTGGACCTGTGCTAAGTGCTGGGTTGAGCTGGATGTGGCACACATTAGCTCCTCATGCACGAAAGTCTTGTAAAGCTATTCTGGAGCTGTACAGCATCCCTTTCTTCCACACCTTAATACATGTAATTGTTCTGAATAATACAATCCTAACTGAGAAGCAAGAGAGCTAGAAATGACTCTCTGTTCTGCAGACTTGAACCCAAATCTCTGTCTTAAACACTGGAAGAGATGTGATCTTCATCATAGCCAAATCCCTCTGGCACTCTGTGAAAAATCTATTATTCTGCATAATAATAATGACTGTACTAATCACATATAAATTTCTAGGGGATTCAAGACATTAAAGGAAGAAAAAAAAAAAGAAAAAGGAAGAAAGGACCAGGTAAGGCTCCAAATGTAATTTGATTAAAATGAGAATTGCCTTTCTCATCCTAGACCCTTCTTGGATACAGGGCAGCCTTTTTCCACAACCTGGACTAGGATGACTCAGTAAACCTTTGTTAACCTTTCCTCCCTTTCCCCCTCTGCTCCATCATCCCAGTATGAGGAAGGCTTAGTATCACTGGCTTGGTGCAAATAGTTTTTCACATAAAAGGTCTGAGACTGGGAAGTGGCAAATAGCTGGGCACTCATCCCACTGCCTGGAGCAGTGGTGTGCTGCAGAGCTCAGATAACGAGTGACTGCCTTTAAAGGCACTAGTTTCCTAGACAGTTTTTGGTTAGGGCTCCTTATTCAGCTGGCAGTACAGGAAGAGACTGCTGGATGAGTCTCAGAGGAGCTGGAGTGTTACTTAACCCTGCTCCTTCTAGAAAATCTAGTGTTTGGGCCTTTGAGCTCATTTTTTGCCCTGCCATGTGTTTTTTAACCTGTATGTGTATTATGGACCTTTTGAATATTGACCAGGGCAAGCTGAGCTAATTAGCTCAATGTGATCTTTTCAGACTTCCCTTTCCCCTGCATCTAAAAGGTAAAAGTAACTGCAGCAGCAAACAAGAAAATGGATGGAGAACAGAAGAGGGGACTGCAGGCATTGGGATGCCTTTATGGCAATCTATATAAATTTGGTGTCAATTTACAGAAAGAATTCATAGGTAGTGAGGCTGAGCATGATGGTTTTTTAAATTAGATGCTGTACTGTGCTTTTCCACTCATGGCATACCACTGCCCGGGGATTTGGCAAGAGTAGGCTCTGCAGCAGTGACCCAGGAAAGGCAAATATTGCTTGTTTAGTAAAGAGTAAAGTCTTGAACAGGGGTATTTATCCTGCATGCCATCACGCACATGCTGGGCAGTGTGAGCATAGTTATAAAAACTCCTGGAGAATTTTCTCTAATTCAGGCCAGGGTCCAGGTAGCTTTACACCAGGGCCACAGAATGGCCAACCTCAGCGTCCTTGTTAAGGCCAGTGCCATTCTGGGCCCTCCAGCCCTCCCACCAGGAATGCACACCAAGGCTTGGTATGGGTCTCTTGGGAGAGGCCTCCTGCACTATGGTTGGGTGATTCCTGAAGGGTGCAGAATGCTCTGTCCCTGGCAAAAGGGCAGAGTCAACCTGCTGGTGCAGTAGTGTTTGGGGAGGGCAAGTGAAGCTTTCTGGCTGATTCAGAGGTGTTGACACCCCATGGTGGCAGGTTAAGGTTGATCTCCATAGCTGCTTGCCCTGTCTTCCTTCAGGGAGACATGTCCCTGAAGAAGGGTGACGGGAAGGCATTGTCCCTGAAGCAGGGGTGACAGGAAGGCTCATGAGTCAGCTCCTAAACCACCAAAGCCCTCAGTGCAGTGTGTTATGGGAAGTGCCATTGACCCAGGGTCACGCTGTGAAGCTCTACTGTAAACTGCAGCTGTGGAGGAGCTGATTCACATCCCTTTCATCTCTTTCTGGTGAAACTTTCAGGAACAATTTTTGTGTCTTTCTTTATCTTCCGTTGTTTGTGGGTCAACCTGAAATCAGGAATTAAATGCTCCTGCAGAAGTAGAAGAGGATGCTTCAGTACACCTGCTTGAACAAACATGTTTCTTTTCCTTGGTCTAATTGTCCTTGCATCTGTCAGTCTGGCTGCTGGGTTATGACCTAAAATGGGCCTGATGGATGAGCCTCAAATAACTTCTCTGTGTACTAGAGAGAGTTTTTCTATTAAATAAAAACAGATGTCCAATCCATGTTTTGAAATTTCAGTCCAAGACTTGCTTTTGTTGGGCATTTTTCTGGGCCTTGAGGGCTGGACCTAGCAAAGAGAAATGGCCTGATTCTCTTCAAACACAATGAATTTCCAGACACTGTGGTGTAGTGGTGAGAACAAAACCCAACGTTTTTCCTTCATTCTTGATTTTAGAATGGTATTCAAAGGCCCCAGCTGAAAAGAACCATTTCCCAAGTACCTAGTGGAAAACCATCTCTCCTATAAAAACTTCAAGCTGATGGTTAGTGAGAGCATTAATACTTCATATTAATAAAACTCTGCAGGGGGAAGGAATGAAACCACACAGAAGAAGGAATTAGCTTATCTCATATGAGCTACCGAGTTTGGCTAGTCAAAGAAATTAGCTCTTTTTGATGGTGATTTACCTTAAGTTTAGATCAATGTTGCAAACCAGTCTCTCTGCCTCTCCACTGACAGGAGAGGAAAGTCTACTTGATTCACATAGACCAGGTCAAATGGTCTAATTTTTAGGTGGGTAAATTCAAGTGAGATGATTCCTAGCCTTGTTTTTATTTTCACTGCAGCAGGGCTAAGAGCTCTAATTGCAGCACTCTCAAAGGACAACTTGTACTCTTGCTCTTGGTTCCTTTAGCAGCCTTTGCACAGTGTTCAGATCCTTCCAAGAGAACGCTTCTTGTCCTCTCCATCAAAAGCAACACCAGAAAATTTTAACCATGTCAGTAAGGCTTTGGCACAGTCTTCCACCTCAGGCCACTGAAATATTGTTGAGATGAATCTACGGTAAGATGGGCACCAGAATACCTTAGAAAAGTCAGATGGTAGTCACCAATGGTTTACTGTCTAATTGAATACTACATTGACTATATTGTGTGAGATTTAACAAGTATGTATCCATCCATCCATCCATCCATCCATCCATCCTAGTAACTGTATGTTTATTTAGTCAGGGGCTGAGAGTCTGGAAGGGACTGGTCAGATGACTGAAATTTCAAGGGGTTATGACAAATCAGAGCACTAGCTTTAAGTAGCCAGTGTGGAGCTAAGTGAGGACATGGGAAGAATCAGTGGCAGGTATAGAAATTAACGTGTAGGAATCAATTCTGATGAAAAATATGCAAGGCACCTGATAATGCATCAAAAACTGAAGTAAGTGCCATACTGATGAGAAAAATACCAAACCAAATCATCAGGTGAGGACACTTAAATGGGAAGCTTTTAATGTAAACCAGCTAATACAGCTGTTCACTTAAAGAGAGGTGGAAGGAATGTAAAAGAAAGTAACAAAGATACTCCAGAAAATATAACCCATTCAAAAAAAAATTGAAAGAACAGGCACTGCACAGCCCAGATGAGGAAAATCTGAAGGAAATGTTGGCTGCAGTCTTCAAATATGTAAAAGATCATCATAAAGATGGTGGTGATTGATTTCCTGCCCCACCTATATTCTGCCTTAGGTGAACAAGGAGCAAGAAGATGAGATTACAGTAGAGGAAATAGAGCACAGATGTTTGAGCTACAGAGTACTTCAAGAGACCAAGGAGCTTTAATCACTGGCAGTTCTTAATAATGAGATCTTCTCAACTCTATATGTTAGGAATCTGTGATATCACCTACTTCATTGTGAACGAACACACATGACCAAGTGCCTAGAATAATTTGCAGAAAAGAGCAATTTTTCAGCAATGGCAACTCTTCTTGCTGGTTGCTCTAATCTTTGCCAGAACTTACATCTCTATCCCCTCCGGTCCCACATTTCCCTAGTTGACAGAAGGAGTGATTTGGACTAGCCTGAAGCCCACATTTTAGCTTAGAGAGGTCAAACACTGCTCATACTGTCCATGTGGAAATGGTGGCCTTTGAGACTTTTTGGCAGAGGACTTGGCAGACAGTGCAGACCCTTTCCATCTTAGGGCTCAAGTTCCCCAGAAACATTTCATCATCTCTTCAAGCAAAATAAAAGCAGTTCTGGGGGTGGGGCTGAGGAATGGTTGTTAAAATCTCTCTTTCCTCAGTGTAAGCGGCATCTTTATGAGGACAGCGAAGTACTACCAGCTGGAGAATTAATTTAGAAATCTCCTTTTATGGAAGAAGTCTTTTTCTAACACTACCAAAGAGAAGCTTTTAAAGAACAGCTCTAATTTGAAAAGCTTAGTGTTTCCTTTTAGGCTGCAGATTCAGTCTAAATAAAGAGCATCTTCCCATTGCAGTGCAGACATTTTCAAGTGCACTGACAGCAACAGGGAGATTTTGGTTATCAGAGAATCTGTCTGTGTTTTATTCGCCTAACAAAATAATTTTGTTGTTCAACATTAAACATCCGTGTCAGATGGGAGGAATCTAATTCTCCTCACTGGGGGACAGATCCAGCTGTGCCGGTGGATGGAAGAAAGGGGGGAGGGAGAAACAGGACGAGCTGTGAATTGCATGGTCACAGCTACTCCGTGCAGCAGAGGGGGCTGTGCAGGGTGCAGCAGTGATGCTAATGCCAGGAGGGAGACTCCAACCACCTTCATCCCTCCCTCCTCAGTACACCTGTACCTGGTTGGGAGCCCCCAGGTAACCTGCCTGCTACTCACCTGTAGAAACGCTGCTTGTTCTGTGCAATCCTGTGCTGGTGTAGGAATCCTGCTTTAAAGACAACACACTAGATTTTATTTTGGATTCCCATTTTGCCAAGAATGGCTGGTTTGCTTTTGATTTTTCTACAGGTCTCATGCCTGACTGTCTCAGCCTGTGTTTTGCCTTCACTCTATAACCTTGCTTGTATTTACCCTCAGGCTAGTGTTTTCACAAACTTTGCTGGTTTGGGACCTAGTGACAAATTTAGGAGGTGTCTATCACCCAGAACTCCAGGTGACATCAGCCGTGACTGAGTGGAACAGAAATTGGGGCTAATCCACACAAGAAGCTTATGGACTATGTCAGGTCTGATCCATGCTGTATCCTTAAGGTCCTGTATCTCTCCAGCCCTAAGTTATGCTGTCACCTCCTTCCTAGTTCATAGAATACCTGGATTCAGACAGACAAAACACTTCTTTTGGATTGATCTGGAATGATTTCTTGTGGGCTGGCATGGACACAGCTTTCTGCTATGTCTTAGCCTGATGCTATAGACATTTTCAACTAAAGCAACAGTCTGAGAGGAGTTTGACTCTTAATCGGTGCAGAGGATCACTGTTCAATTTCCATTCTCCTAAAGAAGGTTTTTTGCTCTTTTCACTTTATGTCAACAAACCATGACCTTGTCAAATTCCACTGCTTCACTATAATTACAACGTGGGCATGAGAAATTATTCACAGAGTCAAAGGCGGAGATGTGGCTCCACAAATACATTTGCCAAACTGACCTCAAGCCGGCAGGCAGGCAGTACCAGTGCCAAAAAATATTTAGCAGGTGCAAGCATGCCAGACACTTCTGGTATGCAGTATGTTTCTTTAGCAAGTAGATGGCTCTATGTGCTGTTTCAGTATCTGTGGGCAATTCTCTCATGTGCTTCTATTTATTTGCCATGGCATTTTGACTGATGCTGTGCAGAGCTGCCCTTGACAGTCAAGCACCTCACAAACCCAGTCTCTCTTCACTTTTTTCACTTGTTCCCCAACTGCAAAGTTTGTACGTTTTATCTTTTTCCGAGTGACTGGAATGCACTCTAACTTCAGAGAATTGAACATTCGACATAAAGAGGACTGAGTTCATGCTAAAAGGAAAAGAATAAGCAAGAGAGCAAACGTGCCCACCAGACAGAGCTCGTGGAGACAGGGATGGGGAGAAAAAAAAGCAATGAAGAGTAAGGATGAGAAATAGATGAAGCATAAGTGATTGCAGCAATGTATCTTCTACAATGTAAAAAAAAAAGAAAGTCACTCTTGATAGTGACAGGGAAGCTTGATTGAATGGACACGGGAAGAAAATGGAAAAGGACACTAAGAAAAGTCAACAAGAAGCATAAAGCCATGTGTATGAGACTTGCTTACGAGTATTATACGTCAGCATATTTATTTAAGCAGGTTGGTTGTGTTTCACTCTTTTTTCAGCCTGGAATGAGAAGGACAGAGAGCTATTAAAGCACAAGACAGCTAGGGTAACAAATGGGTATGGAGCCTGCAGAGCACTGGCTTTGAGCATACTCCAGCCTCTGAAGGCTTCACACACATATAATGAGATAATCAGACACATGTGGAAGGTTTTGTTTTGATTTGTTTTGGTTTTGTTTGGTTTTTTTGGTGTTAACACCAGTGTTTTGCTTTGTCTTCTTGCAAGCCCAAGGGATTTTTGACACCTGCATGCCAGGTTTTCTGCTATTATGAAGAAGAAAAGGGGCAGGAAACCCAGGAAGTAATGGCAGAGGGCCAGTCACAGAGCCAAAGCAAAGGAAGTGACATTAGAAGCCGCAAAAGCAGGATGTGACAGTAGGCAGCACCAAATCCAGCTTGTCTGAATCCAGACCAAGCTCATCTGAAATGTTCACAAGGTGCTTCCTAGTAGTTTAATGCCTGGAGTGACTAAGGCTGAAATTCACTGGGCACTTACACATCTTGGTATAAGATGACTTTCTTGCTGGAAGAAACTAATTTTGTGCTTGTTGGTAGATGAAGTTTCCTTTCTCACACGGAGACAGCAGGAACAGAAAAGTGGGAATGGAAGAGGAATATCTGGAAAACATGAAAGGTATTTTGTTCAAATCCTGATCCAATTCTGACCAGCTTGTGAATGAGACGTTTGCTTCTTTTACATGTCTCTCATCCAATAAAATTGGAGCATAAGTCTTGACAATTTTTTAAAACTTTTTAATTATAATATTGGTTGAAAGAAGTTCTGCTTGCAGCTCCCCTGCGTGAAAAAAGTACAAGACTGGCACGCAGCCTTGTGCCACTGGATGTAAAACCAGGGTCAATGGTCCTCACAGAAATAAACTGAAGACATGAATGAATTAACAGGATTGCAACAAACTGGGGAATAATGGAAGAGCAGAGTTCCTGTTGTCACTTAGACCAGACTGCAGAGGCCTGGCTTATGTCAGCTCTCTGCTCCTGACTGTGCCTTGCTTACCTCCTCCCCCTCCTGCAGCAACAAAACCATCTTGGAAGCCTGGAGTACAGCACGTTATGGTGACATCTGTCAGAAACTACACCCAAGATGTTGTGCATGAATGTCACAGGGCAAGGTTGGTCACAGTCAATAAAAACGTGTGGAAGGTAATTTAATCACTTCATGAAGAGAAACACAGAACAAAGCTCTCCTTCTTGCACATAGGGTGTGTAAAAAGCCTTTAGAGCCAGGCATCCCCATTCCCCTCTGCAGCATGTAGGCTCTGGGGCAAGACTCCCCTTCTTCTCCTTCCACCTTCAGCCTCATTCCTGTCAGTCTCTCATTCCTTCTGTTGGGCAGCCCAGAGCTGATGGGGTCTGGGGGGTGCAAGCACCCAGACTTGGGAGTGGAGAGCTGCAGACTTGTGCTCACGAGAGAACCTGAAATTGGGCTTCCCATTCCCTGTCCAAATCCCTTCACCAGCAGGATGCTGTACAGAACTTGGCCATGAGTCCTTCTGCCCTCACCTTCCTTGGAGGAAAATCAGAAACACTCCTGGTGTCTTAGGCAGAGAGTCTCTTTGGGAGGATTTTTGCAGGTTGCTGTTATACTCAGATACCTGTAACCCACCTAACTGACAGGCAATTGCTCTTTGAATCTGCTCTTGTTGTCTGCATGGCTTTGATAACATCAGTAGGTTTATGCCCACCCTAGCTTTTTCTTTTATGAGTACATAAGATACAGAAGACATTTTTACAGAGTGCAATTAATGTCATCCATGCCAGAAACTGCAGTGGCATAATTACCGCAATAAAAATCCCATACTTGTTTCTAATTTTATTATTACCTAATCTCTATCTGTAAAATTGCATATTGTGGTGTTTGGAGCACATATCACTTTTTTTAAAATTATGCTGGTGTTCACCATTGACATTTATAAAATTTTTCTATACAATCATTAGTTTTCATCCTACTCTGAAGGCTGCCTAAGAACTACACATTCCTTTGCCAACATTTCTGGAGCAAATGTGTTCCTCTGTTTCTAAAGATCATGGTAACGCCTGCTTCAGAAAATTTGTTTGTGGAATCTGGTGAATATTTCACAGATGTGGAGCAGGACCTCCCTATCAGCCATCAGATCTGACCAGATGAATTTTATAACATCTGCTGTTCCTAGTCAGGCACAGCTTTCTGTTATTCCAGCTGTTGCTGAGCATGCATTAAGCACTTCCAATTAGTTCAACGTCCTCCTAATGTTACAGCAGCTTGTTTTTTTGCTGTCAGAGAAGAAATATTTTTCAGACCTAAAAGATTTATTTGTAGCTGTGATGCTGATACACCCTGTAATGGGCTTTCAGATTTTTAGGCCAAAATACCAGAAGCCCCAGCTGTCAATAAGAGTAACAGATCACATGGCATCACCCTTCTCCAGAATTCAGAGTGCTATAAATGGGTAGTGAATTCCCTCTTCTGCACTTAGGAAGAATGAATAATGGAAAGGATTAAGACTGGAAACGGTCTGCTGTAAATTAAGATGGAGAAACCCAAAACTTTTTTGCCCTGGGATCTACTAGACAATGCTGCTTAGTCTCAGCTCCTTTTAGCTGATGCATGTTTTGCTTCAGCTCCATTGAGTTCCTACCATCGTTTGTTGCTGCAGCACACATGCAGCACTCGTTTTAGACACACTGTGGTACTTCAGTTCAGAGGGCTGTGGATTGGAGTGGGTTTAAAGCAAAGACAAGTGCTGGTACAGACCTTTCAAAAATGTTCCCCACCTCTAATTCAGTGTGACACTCCCTCCCAGTGCTTCACAGCATCACATCTCCTAGGGGTTTTGCTGGTTAGAACCTGTGGCCAGCAGCATGGTGAAAACTGTGCTTTTGATTTAGAGAGGCATGAAGACTTTTAATAAGGTCATTTTTTCTTGTTAGTGTCTCTGTCAAGAGAATGAGGCATCATATTTTAATGGCCAATGTATTTTGTTAATTATGGCATTTCATTATTTTTCTCTGACCTTGTCAACAGCCAACATTTTGATCATGTATATACATTAAATGCATTAATGCCTCTCTTTCTAATAATCCAAATTGTCAAGCAGGGGTTCAGTGGTCAGGCAGCGACTCTGTGGAATAATGAAAAGATCAAAGCAGTGCCATGAACTTCCCCAGTTTGTGCAGCATACAAGGCAATCACTTTGCAATATTTCATTTTTGTGACAACAGCTGGAGGAGGGCACCAGCCGCCCCTCTGCATAGAGACCCGCACAAAGAGCAGCAGAGTAAGCTTAGGCAGTTGTCACTGGCACTGTGGCAAACAAAAGCTGCCAGCAATAAGCTGCACAGAGACACAAGGTCGGGGGATGTGGCCTTCTGTGCATTCAGGGAAATGGGAACACTCTCCCTGATGTGGGAGAATAGAGTACTGTGCAGGGGGCTTCTTACAACACAGCTGCACATCTGAAATAACTTTGCTTCAATTAATTACTTTGTGCCCTTCTCCCTTCCTGTGTCCAGATCCTCTCCTCCTTTGTCAAAACCTGAAGCAAAGAGAATCCCTCAAAACTCTCAAAAACTATTGTCCTTTTTTTTAGTAGTACTTCTCTGAAAGTGTACTGATTTTTGCCTAAAAGTATTTTCTCCTGATGATTCTTCTTCATTTTCCTTTGTTTTTATTTTGTCTCTTATGCTAGGGAAATCAGTGCAACTTTGATAAACTGTGAAGTTGTGATGGGTTGTCAATAATTCAGCATTTGATCCTTTGGTCAGTGTGGCTCGTTACCTGTGTGGGAGAGGTGGTATCTTCTACCTTGTAGGATTTTTTTGTGGGAAAAAAGCCAAACACATCTAGCATCCGTTATGCTGTCCTTCCCAGTGTTTGGGATTATAAATAGCTATTAGCACACTTTTTTTCCTGCATTTTTTTTACTAAGTACAAACAGGCAAACACAGAGACCTGACTGTTGGGGTCACTTACTGCAGTCTTACTGGACTAATTGAAAATGAAGCAATGGAATGATAAGGTTATAATTAAGCCAGAATCTATAAATCAATGGGTTCAAATTATCCATCCAGAAAATTCATCACATGTGTAATGAAATGATATTGTGAAGTTAACACTAGAAGCAATGGGGCTGTATTGGTTTGTCTTCAGAGGGTTTAAGGTGGAGCCAGCTTCCTTCCAGTGTCAGCCCACCAGCAGTGATGGCTCATATGGTGGGTGCCCTGAGCCTACTGACAGAGAAGAACCACTGACAAGGAAACCCCAAAGCAACACAACACCAGTTTCAATCCAATTTTCACTCATTTCCTTACAGCCTGGTCAAGGGAAAGTGCCTGTTTGGTGATAATCCTTCATGGCTTTGCATAGTCAACAATTCCATATCAACAGTCTCTGTCAAGGTATTTTTGCTCCCGTTTCTCCCTTTCAATAAAACAATACAAGCTTTTCCCAGCAATGAATCGATGAATGCTTGTAGCAGCTTTTGTATAACGTTACTTTTTAATTCAGAAGCTAACGACTAGCCTGATGGCACCTAGGTGTTTATTTCTGGGAACCAATCCTCTTGTAATGCATACCCACATGCACGCTTAAAGAAGGTGTCTTTTCTTTAAACAAAGGCAAAGGGATGAGTGTATTCCTTCAGCTCAGAGCCTCAGGGGCTGTGAGCTGTCCCATGGCAGTCTCTGATTGCTGTCTGAGCTTGGGAGACAGAGGCTCTGCTGAGTTTAATGCCACAACAAACTGGCTACACCAGAGACACATTGATAACTGTTTCTCTTCCGCTCCACCTTTGCTTTTACAGGGATTGATTCTCGTTACATTGAGCCCATTTCTAGAGATGCTTCCAATTTTCAGTGCTCTGCCCTTTCTTCAAGTCACCCCGGGTTACAGGTTCTTCTTAGATGTCACTCATCCCTCTCTCCTCATCTCACCTGAAGAGAAAAGCACAGATTTCTTGGCTGATGGAGCACTGCAGTGACCGCACCAGGCTGAGTCCCCAGTGCTGGTGTGGTGTCCCCATCTAAGCTGGCTCTGCCACTGCCCCGTGGCTGGGAGCAGTGGCACAGCAGCAGCTCCATGAGAACAGAAGAGCCAGCAGCAGGCAGCTGTGGGGCTGAGACCTTACGGGGAGGTGATGAGGAGTAAGGGGTGGTGTTGGCATGACTGGGCAGCAGATCAAAAGCATAGTCTGGAGGAGGTTTATACTGCCCATGTTTCAGTGGCCATGTCATGATCTGGAGTGAGCAGCTTCCAGGGGGCACAGAAATGTGTGTGGAGCTGGAGACAGTCCTTCCTGGCCCGCTCCTCATTCTGACCTTGTGGTGGAAGTGCTGTCCAGGAATGCAGGGAAAAAACTCTTCTGGGGCCATCAGAGCCCTCACAGCACCTCTCCACACAGGATAAACAACCTTTTGTCCAATATCCTGCACCACCTGTCCTGTCCCTCAGTATGGTCTGAGTCACATTTTATATCCAGTGACTATCCCTTTAGTTCCCTCTATTATTAGCTTGGTTTATTTTGGTTTGAACCATGATGCAGAAGTCATATTTGCCTTGGGAGTCTCCTTTTTCCACCCCATCATCACCACTCCCCCAACAGCTGTTTCTAATCTCCTTGTTTTGTTTTTAATCTCCTTTTGGGGGTAGGTTGATACTATTTACCACCCTCTCAACAAGGGAGCTATTGCCAATGGAGGGGTATGTGTTACTTGCATTCATCATGAGGAGGAGCTATGCAGAGCCAAATACAAGCTTGGGAGAGGCAAAAATTATTCCAGCCCAGCATATGAGTCAGGTTATTGCAAGGGAAAGTGGCACTTTGCTGATGATAATGGCATATGAGCAGTACTCTAGAAATACAACTAAAGTATTCCCTTATGCATACTGGTAAAAAGCTGTGACTGTAGGCAAAAGTTATTCTTCAACAAGGAAAAATGCCAAGTTGTGAAGGCTGGGAGAAATGACATCCTCATGCACCAATATGTGCTGAGGGTAGATCAGCTGGAAAGCTGCTTTTCTAAGAACCCCGGGGTCCTGGTAAATGGCATGAACATTCAGCATGCCCTCACAGCAAAAAAAAGCCAGTCTTACTCTGGACTGCATTAGGAGAGAGCTGATCCTTCCCCTTTGCTTAGTGGTAGTGAAGCTTCTCCTGGAATGCTTTGTCCAGTTCAGGGCTCCCAGTACAAGAGAGGAATGGTCATACTGGAGTGAATCCATTGGAGGGCCACCAAGATGACTGCTGTACTGGAACACTGTGAGAGCTGGAACTGTTCAGCCCGGAGAAGAGAAAGCTCAGGACAGGAGGTCTCATCAGTGTGTACCTGATGCACCTGAGAGACAATGAAGATAAGGGAGAGAGACTCTTAGTAGTGCCCAAAGACAGGGGAAGAGGCACTAGGCACAAATTACACACGAAATGCCATTTGAACACAGGAAAACTTTTTACAGTGAGGGAGGTCAAACACTGACACAGTTTATCTATGGGGGTTGTGGAGTCTCCATCCTTGCAAAGATTCAAAACCCAGCTGCACATTTCCTGGAGCAGACCGATCTAGCTGCTTCTGCATGATCAGTGGGGCTAAGACCCAGATGATTCCAGAGGCCCTTCCAACCTCAACCATTCTCTGATGCCAGGCTTTTACCATCTTGCCAGAAGAGGCTTTTGGCACAGGCCATAGAAAGAGGTTTCACTATCTATTTTAAGCAAATTATTTATTTCCTTGTGTTATTGTAATCACTTCCTTCATTTTTCTCATTTGGCATCAGTTTTGCTGGTGCTTAAAAAAGGTCTCTGCTGATAAAGGCAAAAAAGCAAGCGTCTTGTTTCTCTGACAAGATAACCAAAATGCCAGGATCTGAGGGCATGCTTGGAAAATGTGAGACCAGAAAGCACTATTGCAAAAGTTGCACAGGGGGAATATACCTACCCAATAGCTGGAACACCACTCTGCAGAGCTTAGGCAGGCAAGGACCATGTCCAAATCAGTGGCATTTTGCCAGAAAAAAGGGGCAGGTCCTTGCAGTTATTTTCCAGCATAGTCTGACATTAAAACTTCAGATAATCTGGGCTGACATGTCACTAGATATTTTGAACCAAATAAGTGATTTTCATGCAATAAAATCCCATTTACTTCAATGACTTGGGGAAGAAAACTTGTTTCAGGGGCTTTAAATTCTTTTTCAGCCTGGAAGAACATAAGCACTGGTGTTTGCTCTACTTAGAGAATGTGCAGTAAATCTACACTGAAAATGTCATTTCTTCTTACCCGGCTGAAACACAGCAAGGAGCAGAAGCAACTACAATTGTATGTGCTGGAGTTCCCTCCACCCTCTACACAACTTGGTTACTTGATTTGCAGAAGAAATTGCCCTTAAGTAAATGTGAAATCAAAAGTTTTGACAACAGGTACAGCTCAGTTTTAGAAAGAAAAGCAGGAGGAGATGGGAGAGGAACAGAGAGGAGGGAAGGGAGGGGTGGGGAAAGAGAAGGGAGAGTGTGGAGTAATGGTCAGATATTTTTTAAAGCAACAAAATAAGGGCTTTAACACTAACCTAAGAATTTATTTTATGCGGGCAATTTCCACTACACAGAATATGATTTTGAAGATGTGGTAACACTGCAGTAGTGATATTCAAGTGGTACATTCATGCCATCTAAAGTGCCGAAGATCTCCTTCAGGTGATGGGGCAGAGCACAAAATCTGCTACCACCACCAGTTCTGCTCATATTCCTATAAACAAAAAGCAGGGACTAATTAAAACCAGAATGTCTTGAGCCTCAGAAGAATAGGAAAATGGAAAAATACTTAAGTAGTAGAATAAGCTAAGGCAGATTCACAGTCAAAATTAATCTTGTACTACAATGAAAAAAGTGTAACTAGCAAAGACAGTCTAGGGATACTACTGGATCTTGTCCAGCGTTTATTTCCAAATGTGTCAAATTGATCAGTTTATACATTTAGTAAAGCTTTTGAATTAAAAAACAATCAATATTTCAGTTTCTTTTCAAAGTTAAACAGTGTTCTCTACTGATAAAGAAAAATAAGTGTATACATTAGATATATCTGGTCTATCTGAGGTTGGGCAAAATATAAAATTTTCTATCCTAGAGTCATTAAGGAGGAATATTTTAAAATCATCAAATGTTAATATAGTTTATTCTTTTAGAGGAATATTCCTTTTAGGGGAATAATCTCCTCTGGCATCCTTATTATGTCTGTTAGAATAAAATAAAAATTAAAAACGAGTATATGTACAAGCTAACAGCATTTGTTAGTCAATATAAGCATCCAGAAATCTGAATATTTACCAGACTCTCCTAAAACTGGGAAGAGGGACAAGAATCTCTAGAAGAAATATTTTCCAGACTCTGTAATTAAATCACCCTTTTTGACAAGAGCTGTGGCTATTGCTTGCTGCTGTATATAAAGAAGCTCATCGCTTCACTGATACCAAGGCTTGCTGTCAGAGATGTGAATTCACCATTTATTAAAGAAGGTAAAGCCAGAGAAGAGAGGTTGAGCTAAATCAGCAGCCCTTCTCCTGGAGTCTGATTTATGTTAGTGACTAGAAGCTCCTGCTGGTTGTGTCAAACCCCTTGCCATGTTGGCTCTGCAAAATGCAGGATTTGTTCCTAGATGGACAGGACAGCTTCAGGGAAGTGGGTCAGAGGTCAGCTGTGCTTCAAGCCATGAGGGATAGGAAATCCTCTTTTTCAGTGTGTGGAAAGCATTAGCTTCTATTTTCTAGAAGTTATAAAGTGTGAATCACAGTACCTATATTAAAAGAATTGAAAGATAGCACCCTGATCCATTTATTCCACTGTATGTAGCTGTATTGAATCAGCAGGCATCCCCCGTTTGCCCCTGCTGCTGGTGACATGCAGCCTCCACTGCAGTGGTTGCTGGTGCTGACTGCTGTAACTCAGGAAGATCAAGGCACCTCAAAAAGCTCTTTCACTGCCGCCCTCACTCATCTGCTTCAGGGCTCACAGTTCACTAGATACTGACCTTGAGGTAATTGAGAGAAATATTTGCTTTTCTTTCTTTCTTTCTTCTATCAAGGTTATCTTCTGGCTCTTCCAATGATTGTTGTGTCTTGTGGTGGAGAGAACAAAACAAACCTGTGACTTCAAGCAGCTATGGAGAGATCTGTATTTTTCGAGGGTGATTTAATAAGGGGTAGGAGCTAAAATAACATGTAAACCCCTCATTTCTGAAGCACGGGGAAAGGTTGATGGTGGTGTTCCAGAGCAGTCCTACTTCCAGAGGAAAAAGGAGTTTTTACTCAGTCCTGTCACTAGTTCTCTGCTTGATCATTGCCCTATATCCAAGAGCTGCTATGAGACTAATTCTTATAAAATTGCTTTGGGTCCTAAAACTTTTTCCAGAAGTATAAGATAATATTGCTTCTGTGTCATATTAATGAAAGAAGCACATGGATGATGCATCCAGCAGCACAAATAACTTACTGTGTTTGACTTGGTACACCCTCAGTTCTGTGTTATTAATTTTAGTGGGTTTCTAAATGCTAGCTATGGAAAAAAATTCTCTCTTCATTTTTTTGCAGTTACAGGGCAAAATTCAAGGTATGCTTTCACTAAGCCTTTCTTTCTGTCACACAGACAGAGGCTGACATAGCCAGGGTCTGAGGAGAGTTTGCTGTTAATTAGAGGTGTTATGTTGCACAGTATTGGCACAGTCTAAGAACCAGTACAGGTGTGCTCTATTGGCAGGAGAGATTTTTCTTACTTTGCAGCAAAGGCATTTACACAGGGTTTACAGAAGGATTTAAGAGGGTTAGGTGCCCAAATCCCACCTTGCTGCCTCTGGTTCTGCTGCATAAAATGGTACATGCATGAATGCACTCCAGTGGTGTCACCAGCCATAAAGTGTCCCCAGGTCAGTGACTACACTTGAAATAGTGGGTTGACCTCTTCCTGATCCGGAGCCTTTTTACTCCAGTAAATTCTTCTGATGCACTCAGCCTGACATAAATCATCTGTAGGGCCTTTTACTGCTTCTTTCCACATATTTTTTTCAGTATGGACATGGGTGAGGGAGGAGGAGAGACAGAGAGACTGAAGGATTCAGGAAGAGCAGGGAATGCTCAGGAAAAGGATAGACCAAACAAAAACAGACTCTGCAGAGCAGATCTGGGAAGGCCAGGGGAAAGGATGATTTGAGAGCCAAGTAAATGAATATTTTATGAAGGCAGTGCAGGGCTATGGATTTCATAACACGCTAGGTACACTTTGCTATCCATACACTGGCAGGCTTCTGGGTGAGAGAGCAACACACTTAACTGTGTTTAATAAGATATATGAGGCATTAGAGAGTGAATGAAGAATATTTTCAAGCTGATACCATCTGAAAGATGTGTCCAGCTGATGGTAATTTATGCATCTTCTGCCTCAAATTGCTTAACATGTAGTAAAGGAAAGGCAGAGGCAGGAGGCCAAAGTGTGGAGAGAATGTGATTAAGGGAGGTGAAGTGCTGTGTCCATGGGGTTCTATGATGCCCCTCTCTCTGCCAGGACCTTCATGCCAAATTAATGTCCTCAGGCTCATGTTAAGCTATAACGGAGCTGAATAATGCCTGGGGCATTCCATCAGTCTCCTGTGATTACAAATACTGTACCTTCAGTGTGGCTTTGCATCTTCTTTGGCCTCCACATGCTCACTTCTGCATGCACAGCACTTGGTTTTCTATTGCTTTGCAGGTCGAACATCATCTGGGGAGCTGCCTGAAGGGCTCAGACCTCTAAACATAGCCAAGCTACATTTGCCCTTGTACAACTTTATTCATAAACTTACTCTTGGCAGAGCTTTTAATTCCATCTTATATGGACTTGTATACAAGTGTAAAACTGAATTACAAAAAATTCACAGTTTTCAGATGAATTCACATCAGCCTGGAATGCCTTGCAGTCAATGTCTGAGGTTAAACCTTTCTAATTGCACGGGCTAATTCCAGCAGGTGAGCAACCTTCCCTCCCTACAGGACTCCAACTCCTGCTTCTTACACTCTTTCCCCAAATCAGGATACTTCACCTAGATCCCATTATAAACTGTCAGGCACACCCAGAGCATGGCAGGGAGCTGGGGATGGAACTCATACTCCAAGTGCTTGTGGGGAGGGATGTCCCTACCTGCAGACCACAGAGTTCCTGGAGAAGTCCAAAATGTTAGGTCTGACCCTAACTGTATCTTCAATTGGGCACAACAGGAGTGCTGATGCATTGCAAAGCAGGCTGGTGGCCAAACACCTCCAAGGGCAGAGAACTGATGTCTAAGTGGTCCTCAGACCAGTGGGGACCTGAAGTGAGGGTTCCCACAGCTCAGCATCTGGACAGCTGTAGCTTCCCTGGGTGATGTGTTAAGAACTGGACAGTGGGAGTAAGAAGGAGACTACAGGGTAAAGACTCCAGTGATCTCTGTTTACAATTTGCTTTATGTCATCTGTTCTTTGTAGTATATTCTTGATCTCAAATATAGCCTGATTAAGAAGCTGCACAAAAACTCTACAAGCACAGATCAATACCTGTACTACTGCTTCATACTCTACTGTTTGTGTATAATAATGGCATGACTTATCCTGAGTGCTAAGCCAGACAGTCTAGACCAGCTGTACTAAATCTCTCCTGTTTTTTTATTGCTCTTCCCTGGTCTTTTACCCTGATATGCAAAATCTCTCTATTGGGACAGTTGCAGACACTGGAACACATTTTGTTACCTGTGACAACCCACATCCTCACTGCTTATTCATTCTCTCTGCCACAAACAGTGTTTTTTCATCACAAAGGAGACCTTCCATTTGAAAATCTTCCACACCTGCAGATGTAGAAGGTATGTTTTCTTGAATAATTCAAACCAACAATGAGGCTGAAGGGAATACACTGTAATAATGTGTATATAAGCATAGAGCCCTGAAGCACCCTGAACTTCATTTTTGGTGTTAGAAAAGAAAATCATAAACTTATTCAACTTTGATTTGGTATTAAGGGAAAATTTTATTTGTTAAGATGCTTTGGCAATTCAAAATTTGCAGGAGAAAAGCACTTCCCTGTGTGCAGGACTTTGAGCATAAGCCTCCCCAGGTGTGCAGAGCTAATGCTGTGCTCTCACACAGCTGAGAGGGATTTCTGAGACTCAGCATCGGGAGGAATGGCTGGATGCAAATGCCCCTGGCTGCCTGCATGATTGTCGCCTTTACAGAGGTTGTTGGTTGTTCAGAAGACTTCCTTTGAAGAATATTTTGACCACATAAACATGTGCTGTGCTCAGCAAAGGTGAAGTTGCACTTTTCCAGATGATTATTTCCAAAACCACATTCCAAATTCTTGTTTGCTTTCACAGAATCACAGAATGGGTAAGGTTGAGAGGGACCACTGGAAGTCATCCAGTTCAATCACCTTGCTCAGGCAGGGTCCCCTAGAGCACATTACTCAGGGCTGTGTCCAGATGGCTTTTGAATACCTCCAGGGAAGGAAATTCCACAACCTCTCTGGGCAACCTGTGCTGGTGCTTCGTCACCTGCACCACAAAGAAGTCATTCCACATGTTCAGATGGAACTTCAGGTGGGACTTTTAAAGCTAGAGGTCATTCTAACTTCTTATGCCGAGCTGTCAGACCAATATGTATATCCCTGCCCTTCTTTTTTGCAGGAAGACACACCATGCATACTGAGGACTGTCATGACTGCCATGACTAGAGGGAAAACAAGAATATAACCCATCTTAGAGGGCCTTTTTAGCCTCTGTGATTCTGCAATTTTGTGCAGAAGGAGCTTTTTCATTGATTACAAATACTTCAGTTCCCTTCCTAATATACTTGCCGTTTGTCAGAGTTTTGCCTTTTGTGTTCCATATTTTGTGCTATTTTTTAAATCTTTTTTGCACTCTACACCGTAAGAAATGTTTTGAAAGCCAGTTATTTTTACAGAAATGTAGGTGTCTCAGCTCTTTCTTCCCAACTTTCTGATTTTGCAGCATCACCAGTTTGGGTATTTAAGCATTTTCTCACCTCTTAAACACATGTAAGATTTGCAAGTTATGTGCCATAGTTTGGTAAAATTAGGCTACTGTTTTTATGTAGCTGTCTGCTTAGGTGATCTGACAAGCATCTGAATGCAGACTTCCCAATTTCCCCTGGGTTTTTTTGTCCTGACCACCAAGACCTTCTCATCAGGAAGCAGAAGACTGGCACAGAGCTCATGTTGTCTCGTTTTGAACAATTTTTAAATACTGCAGGACAAAATTCAAGAGATGAAAACTGTATTTTTCTTTATTAGCATGAGTCTAGCACATCCTTTTTTTTTTTATTTGCTTGCTACTCCCTCGAATATGAATTATAAAACATTTCAGCAATGCAGAAATATTAATTTTCTCCATAGCCAGAGCATTGAAAGCAACCAGCAGAACTGAAGAAATCATGCCTTCATGAGCATAATGCATCACCATGTAAACAGCTTTGAGAATACTTTTCAGTTTTGACTCTAAATTTAACCATGTCTTATCGAGAGAGTAATATCTAGAAAATCCGATTTACGTGACACGAAAATCAGTCATTACTCAAAATTGTGCATGAATGCTTGCATCAGAAATCACTTGCTTCTCTAGACACAATATCCCACTGCATATTTACACAGTTAAATTGGATTTCTCACCCTTCTTGTTGAACTGAGTATTTGTCTAGATACTTACAAACATACCTAAAGCTGGGTACACAGCGAGTCCATGGAAACCATGCAAGCTTCCCTCTGCTTCTTCATGTCAGTTACGTTTCCCAACTCTTATTTCTGTGTAATCTAAAATTGTGTGATTGTAGGCAGGTAGTTACCTTTGACACCTACTGCCTGTAGCACAGTACTCCTGGCATAATTGGAGTCATTAGGAAGACAGTAGCACATTTAAACATTTAAAGAATAAGAGCTGGTGAGAGATTAAGAGTGCTAGGAAATTATTTCCTGAGAGATTAAGAGTGCTAGGAAATTATTTCCCTCCCCAAAGATAACTACAGCAAGAACTAGAAAGGTCTGGTTTTCCCAAGCTGGTCTACCCTTAAAGAAAAGAGTCTTTCCGGGCTGGAGTGTATTTAGTCTGCTTTTCTGCTAAGGACAGTCTTTCCAGTGGCCTAGGAGAAGCAGCTGGTCCCAGGGAGCACCAAGCTCAGGATAACCAGTCCTGACATGCTGAGCACAATTGCAATTTGCTAGGATGAGGCTCAGTGGAGCTCTTCCATGTCATCCTAGAAGAATGACATCTTTGGAGAAATACATTAAGAACCTAAACAAGTGTGTGATCTTCAAGAATTCAGGTTGCCTGCCACTCAGATTAAATTTAGACAGTATTAGGCAAGACTCACCATGTCAGAAAATCAAATTTGAGCTCAGAGAAGTGCTTTAGGGAACTGAAAGCAGGTTCCCTGATTTAGCAATGCCATCTTCTCTTCCCAAACGGTGATTTATGGAGCAGTTTCCATGAACCCACCAAAAAGAAAGACTCTTATCATCAGAAGTATTGTATTTTTTATTTGCAAGTGCTTTTGGCCTTTTTCTTTTAAACTATTTTTCCTTACATCCATTTGTAGGATCAAATTGAAGTCCCCCATTATTGGAGAGCAACTCCAAAATCTGTGAACTGTGTAACAGGTCCAAATCCAGCTGATGTCCCTCTGCATGGAGCACAGGGGCTCCGAGGCTGGGGAGAGCCCCTTCTCCTGCAGATTCCCCACATGGGGCTGGCTCATGGGAATGGGCTGCCCTGGGAAGCAAGGGGAGGTCAGACTGTTCCACAGCTTGCCCCTGCATTTTTTGGCTGTAGCCAGTGTGCAGCAAGGGTATGTACTCCATTCAGCTAGCAAACATAACACCTCCAGAGACTTTCTCCATCACCCACTGTCTTTTCCCAGTGCAATATATGCAATTTGAGGCTTTCGTGGACATGCATGTATAAGAACTCCTTTAAGAAAGTATACATGTTATTCCTCTGGCTCCCTGGACTGCAGTAGCAATTAGGTCATGCTAAGTTTCATTGCTTGTCTCTGAGTTGAGGGTAGGAGCAGCAGAAGCCAGATATTACTTTCATGCAGGGATTAAGGACATGACCCAAGATGAACCCCATTTACTTGCTCAGCAACTTAAATGTCATCAGTCTTAAAAATCAATGAACACTGAATTATGAATAGTTTTCATATGGAAAGTTTGAGAAATATTGATGTGACTCCTGAGCAGTTGGTTCCACAATATTAATATGAGCTGTGAATCTAATTAGAGCTACACTCAGCAGAATATGGACAAAGACAAGGTTAAAGTATCGCCTTCTGCTTTCAGAAAGAATTGAGTGGCTTGCCTGAAATTTCATATTTGATATTCCCTAAGTAGGTTAAAAATGCAATTACAAAATAAACTAATAAATCCAAAGCTAAAAAGCTGTGTGCAAAGTAGGTCCCCTTTCCTTGTCCACAAGGACAACACTTATATGATTAAATTTGATCTTTTTTTCCTTTTAATGATCTCCATGTGCTTCCATCAATGAAAGTAACTTGTTTTTCATCTCTCTATTCAGACTTTATCTCTTTCTCAACTATATTTTCTTTTTCTTTCAGTCCTGAGTGTATTTTCACTTTCCCTGTCTTTCAATATCTCTATCATGATCACATGTATATAGGCCCTCTGTTAAAGAATACATAGCATGCCTCCCTACCCCCTTCTAATACAGTAGAGAAACGTCTTGTCTGAAACATCTCTTACAACAAAATAGTAAATGACAAGTAATTGTTGTACTTGGTCCTTTCTGTTGCTGGTGGACAGTGGGAGAGGCTTTTCCTGGGAGGCACAATCACTGGCACAACATAGCACAAGTCTTACCAGCTGTGGTGTGGCCCTGCTGCCTCGGGAGAACAAAGATGTAAGCCTTCACTGTACATGTCCCAGCCCATGAATACCTAAGGTTGTTACAGCAAATGGGATAGGAGGAAATTCGATAATAAATGGTGACTTGTTTTCTTACTGTTGCCCACAATAAACATATTTACAATTCAGTGGTGTAAGAAATTATGGATGTTCAAGAAAAGCCTGTTTGTATCTCAAGCATGGTGAACAGTGGGTGAAATTCAGCTCCATGTTGAACTCCATTAGAATCAATGGTGTTTCTTCTTCTTTGGGCTATAATTAAATGCCAGTTGTCTCATCTTTGCCTCCAGATTGCTGCTGTGGAGCAGTGCAGTGGGTGCACTCTTGGCTTTGTGGCCGATGTGGCACATCCAGCACCACCCAGGCAGTGAATCAGGGAGGGACATTCCTGGGAACCCCCAATAGCATTTTTCTGCATGGTATTTCCTCCCTCCAAGGGCTCACCTTCAGTTTAACCAAGGATTTGCCAAATATCACCTAAAGGTTCACACACATGGAAGCCAAGTCCTGTTTTCTGCAGCACCTTTCCAGAGCTGATTTGTTTGGAAACAGATTGTGTTTGTGGCCTCCAGGGACCGGAGGGATAAAAAGTCCCTTCTCTGGACCAAACTGTCATCTATGCTGCTTTCAGTGCTGAAGCTCCCTCTGCTCTGGCTGCCTCGGCCCAGGGGCTGAGCTCTTTCTGAGTTACAAATCACTGTGCAGCCACTCTAGGGAAACTCTGCTTCTCTTCACAGGAATACCCAGATGGGCACACATCCAAACACTGTCTAAAGTTCCTGCATTTCTACTTTTAGGGCCCCACCCTCATGCTCCATCACACTGGAGGTACTGCATCCCTCTGAAGGGATGTGGTACCAGCTGATACTCAGTTGGCAATGTGCAGATATTTTCATTGTAACAGTCCTCCATGTCATCCTGTGCAATTTAACCTGATTCTCTTTTGCCCCACATAGACACTCTGCCTCCTTTGTTGCCTGCTTACTTACTTAAATGCTTAAATACTTAAATACCAGGAGTCTGAGAGACATCAGAGCAGACAACCCTACATGTTCAATTAGATTTTGTTATTTGCTATTCAAAACACTAATCTCAGCACTGGAGCCAGTAAGGTTTTGGTTTTTGTTCTTCCTTTATTTCTCTGCAGCAGAACACAATAGATATCAGCACGTGTAATGCCCACTTTCATGGCCATGGAATAACAAAAGGCCATAACTCTGGGTTTTCAGTTTCACAGACAGTGCACCTGGGAATTTGTAGCTGGCAGTAGCTTGGGAGAGTGCAGACAGCTACATTGCAAGTCAGTGCTGAGATAGAATTATTTTAACAAGGTAGCAACACAGCTTTAAAGCCCAACAGCAAATATGAATAGCTCCGGAGAGAATACAGGGGAAAAATTAAACAATGAAATTATGCATACAGTTGTGTGTCTCTTGTGTTCCCCAGTTTATGCTTACCCGAAGTGTGATGAAATATTTGAAAAATCCTGCGTTTGAAAATAAGTCCTGTATGATTTTCCCCAAGCCAAGCAATACAAAATGATCCTCACTGCTCAGGCATGCAGCTTTGGTGAGGTTATTACTGAGTTCACAACACAGATGGACAGTCTCGTTATATAGAACAAACGGGAATTGTCTTTATTACAGTATTTAATTGGCCATCTCCAGACAACACAAGATAGGGCAAGACATGTTCCTCCATAATGATGCTGGAGAATTATCGCCCAGCTTTCCATGAGCTTCCCTTCTGTCTGATGACTGACTTTTTTCGGTGGAACAGGCTCAACTCTCAACCTCTGCCTCCTCAGGGGGAGCAGCTTCCCCTCCTCTCCCTCTTATCCTCACATACTTCATCTGTGCTTGCTATCACTGACCCCTAATGCTGAGTGTAGAAGCTGTCAGAACTGCAAATACTCAATGTGTCAGTACATCAAAGAAGGAGCAGCTTTCACCCAGTTCCCCACAACACTGTGGTTTTATGATCCTTCTCTTCTTTATTTGGCTGACCCCACGTGGGGGAGCCCAGCACTTCCAACCTGCCCATTGCTGATGTCCCAGCACGGGTTGTGCTCAGACCCTACCGTGTCCTCAGCTCCAGATCATTCCTTCTTTGAGAGGTGACCTGCTTCACCGAGAGGACATGAGTGCCCCATGTCTCCTCTCAGGGTACTGTGGTGATTCAGGCAGTCAGGTGGGAAGCAGGAGGAGGTTTTGGTGCTCCCAAGGGAGAGGAGGGAGCTCAGCACACACACTTCAGGATGGAGGCTGACTGTCCTGCACCATCCAACCCTGATAGTTCCCAGCACAGCAGCAGTTCCTTTTTAAGGAAAAAAAGCCAAACGTTCAGAGATGCTGGCACTGCCAGAACTAGGCAGCAGCTGCAGTCTGGCATCACATTTTTGGACTTCTGTGCCTGACACTCCCTTTTAGCCCTCAGCTGAGTGCCATAACTGGAGTTTTTGGTTGTTTTCACGGAGTTGTACCCTTCAAGCAACTCGGGATTGTCCTTTTAGGTGTACTTGTGCTTTGTTGAGTGTGTCCTTGGCTGAAGGATTGTGCATAGGGTCAAGAGGGAGCCACTGGCTCAGGGAGATACTGCTGCTCATAGCTTGCTACTGCTGAGTACTGGAGTGCAGCCCGGCAGAATTAACCTAAAAGATCACAAATTATGCACATTGCAGCTAGGAGTATAATTGCTCTGCTATTATGTACCCGATTTCTGTAAAATAGCATTATTTTACTGTTTAGAAATGTGTCTTTACCAGCAGCTATAAATACACTTGCATTCCACAGTGGGTTAATTAAACATTAATTAAAATATTTATTGAATAACTTATTAATTGACATAACTACCATGTTACATGAAAAAATTGTTTGGAGATGTGAAATTATATCTTAGACTTGTGCAGTTACAGCTGATGAAACTGTAATTTTGTACGGTACATTGAGAATAAGGATTTGTACACTTTTTTTGAACCCTCTGTTTTTTAAGGCCTCCCACTTAATGAAAGTTGATTTGTTTAGACTGCATTTTAAAATATAGATGACAAATTAAAATGCTACATAAGAGTTTTCCAGGTAAGCTTTGGAAGCAGCAGAAGTGAAGCAGGAGGTGCTGTATCTCAATCTCTGCAGCATTCAAGCACTTCATCTGCTTTTGTGGGAGAAGAGTTTGGTATGCACAGCGCACTAAGGAGAAAATTACAAGGAGGAATCTCTAGCAGCAGGACTCATAAATTATGCTGCCAAAGCCCTCCTCTCAGTGACATCCTCACAATCAAGCTGGCACTGCTTTCATTGTGGAGGTGGGAAGCATCCTCAAGGTTACATGGCTTTTGGCTCCCAGCCTCTCCTTCCCCTCCTCTCACCTCAGCATCACTCCAACACGCCCTTCTCTACACTCCTTTCTCCTGACTTTCACCCTCTCCCTTTTTTTTTCTGCCATACCACTCTCTTAAACAAACTTATCTCATCAGAGGTGATGATAAATCATCATGATTTATAGATGAGCAGAAAAATATACCACTGTCCTGCCAAAACAGTTGGGAGGTACTTGAGCCATATTCCTCTATTGAGAAGGATAGGAGCTCAATAGAAGGAGCTGAGCTACTTCTACTCTTTTCTGTGCTTCATTTGGCAGGACTCTATTTTCAGATGTATTACCCATAGGCTATTTGTGAAATGAAATACACAGGCCATGGAATCAGTGAATGGTGCGACACAACAGCCATGTGAGTAATTACTCATGGAAGGTTAGACCTTTTCCTTTCCACCTTAAAGCACAGGATCACTCTGCATTTGATTCTGGTGTGGGTTTCTAGAGTTTATTTTGAAAGCATTGCTGGGACTTACCTTGCGTAAACGTTGCTGTTTATCAGCTGCCACACTTTTAATTGTGAGGGATGTCCACAGGAATTAACACCATTCGTGCAGAAGAAACGTGGGCACAGTGCTTGCAGCTTGCCAAGCTGCACCAGATTGCATGTGAGCGCTGGCGTTCTCCAGACACACACACACACACACACACACACACACACACACACACACACACACACACACTCTTCCTCCTGTAAAAGATGTCAGCATGTCTCTGCAATACTAAAACCAGAGCATGCTGCTTGCCTCTGGCTCACGAGTCCCCTCCTGCCCCTCCCAATAGCACCAAGACAAACTATAAAATGACCTTCATAATGAGAAAAAAAATGGCAGGCAATTAGTATGCTAGAAGGGAAAATATGATGCTCTATGGTTTCTTTCTTGCTACGCTTAATAGATTAACTATGCCTGTAATTTAGTAAAAGGCTGTTTGTGGAGGGCATGTGACAGAGAACAGATGCAGTGAATACTGTTTTTAAATTTTCTTCTTTATTCAGTTATTGAGACTGAGACTCTGAAAGAGATTTCCCCTCAGACCTGAATACTGCATTCTGGTATTTTCACTGTACTCCAGGATGTAGTTATGCTACTGTGCAGATTTTGGTGAAAATCCCCCTTTTTATTAAACTTTTTCGATTGCTTATTATAAAGGTCTCTTTCCTGTAATGCACTGTCACAAACTGGGGGCAGATATCAATTTCCTCATGTTTGACTTGTACTTCTGTGAATGCCTCCAGAATAAGTAGAAACTGAATATAGATAAGTGAGCATCAAAAGTATGAACTTCTATTGAAAACTTAGCAGCTTTGAGATCAGTAGAAGTCCCCTCTTTCAGCAGGGCCAAATTTTTGTCCTTAGATCTTTCTTGCCATTGAGAACTATGAGGCTGGCTGTCAGCAGCTCTGGGTTTTTCAATATTTACTTGTTGTATATATCATGCCATGAAGGTTGGTGCCACTCTGATCCTGTGGCACCCATTTCCATTGCAGTAGAATGGCTCTCACCCAAGCAACCCTTCAAGAGGCTTCACTCCCTGCCTGGTTCCATCCAAATTTAAGGGAGGAAGGTATCGGCATATTTCTGGCTAGATGGGAGAATCATTTGGTGGGAAAGAAGTGGAAAGTACTGAGAGGCCCTGATAAGTAACTTGATCTTCTTTGCACCAGAGCAGGAGAGGAGGAAGGGAATCATTAGGAGTGTGAGTAAGTGGGTTTGGTTTAAGCAGTTATTACATGCTACTTGAGCCCTGTGAGAAGGAAAGTGTGTCTGCTTTCCATGCACACATGAAGAATGGTGAAGGGTCACCACACAGCTGTGACTTTGCTTGTGCAGTACCATGGTTGGTGAGCAGGAACTAGATATCCCATTCCTGGGATGAGCAGCACCCTTGGGAGCAGCTGGGAAAGAGAAAACCCATCCAAGCTACTACCAGTATTATGATCCATGTGCGTGACAGTTTTCTGGAGCCTGGCTGCAGTGCTGCAGCAGCTGTGGCAATTCAGACAAATAAACATTACCCCTTTTTCTCTTCAGATGCTTTGTCAGACCTGTCCTGGTCTGAAGCAGTCCCTCTGCCGTGGTCTGAGAGCACTGGCAACTTGGGGGGTGCCTTGGGGGATGTGGAGGTCACAGTCCACCCACCTGCCAAAAGAGTGGCTAACCTCAAGAGCCAGGATGCAGCTTTTGTGCCTGGGGCTGGCCTGACTTCTGCAGCTGGCCAGGATACAAACATCAGGGCTGTGTTGAGTACCTCTGTGTTTTGCAGGAGTTGCCTTTTTTTTCTCTTCTCAGCCATGGAGAGGAAATCAAGAGACATGAGTAGCCTGAGAAACAAGCCCTTCAGCTGCACTGCAGGGACTGAAAGTTTTTGTATCCTCCTCACCCAAAGGAGAAGTGAAACTGGAAACTCTCAAGTGTGGAAGCCAAGCAGCAATGGCATGGTACAGCTGCTTGACTCCTGAGGAGTCTGTCATTGTTGGGGAACTCAAAGGGAGGAGAGGCTGTCTGTTTTTCTAGCCCCAGCATATGGTCAGCTGGGGTTCTGACTGCAGGTAAGGAAAGTTAGAAAGACAGAAAAGAGCACCTGCCTGCAAAAAGGTGAACCTCAGGTTTCTTCTGCCTGCCTTGCAGCACCACATTTTCAGACCCTCTCTCTGTAAGGCTCACCAGCATGGGCACACCTAGGGTAGACACAGCTCAGCCCAACAGTGAGCGTGTCTGGATCCCTTCAGGAGCGAGGACAGCACATCAGCACGTGAAGAAATCTGCCAACCTATTTTTTTTCAGTACTTCTTTCCTGAGATGGACAACATGCCCACCTCTGGTTTCTGGGGTCTGTGGCACCACCTCATGCCACATCTCTGTTCTCCTGACCACAGCTTCTGCACTCGATGCTTCCTCCCACATCTTCCCAAGGGATGCAGTAAATAGTGTAGCTCTTTTAGTCCTCTGTTGTATCACTTGAAGGACCATAAGACCTCATCTGCAAGTCCTGAGGTGTGCAGTTATCAGCAGAGTGCACCCCACTCACACAAGCACTTCATTGTCTTGAACCTCCAGAGAAACTCCAGGTGTGAGAGGAAGAAGCAGAAGGTGAAGTCAGGCTCGGGAAGGGGTGGGAAAAGGATGAGGGGACAGCAGCAGGAGTTTGGCAGTGCCAGGAAAAGGTGAAGAGGATTAAGAAGCCTAAAACAAGGCTTTTCCTGTGCTTCAGCTTGCTGCACTAAGCACGCCACAGTTTGTGCTGGTGGGGTAATGCCAGTTCCTTTACAAGATCTGCTGACTGGAGGATTCTGCATGTGTATCTATCTATCTATCTATATTGATATATGTATATATAACTTTTGGCTTCTGAGGTGTTTTTCCCAAATAGCTGAACAGACAGAAAAGCCCTTACAGCAGCGGGGTGTTTACACATTCAGATGTGCCCACTGATGGTTTCCTCATCATAATCTGGCACTCTGCACATTTGTGGGATATTTATGGACAGGAATCAGTTATATTTTGGGATAAGGAAGCTACTAGAGCAGGAAAAATAACCATGAAAGGGAAAACACGACAGAGGGAGTAGGAAATAGAAGGAAAATTCTTACTGTATTACCACAGGAGCTAAGAGCTTTATCACACATGATGGTAATAAGAGTTTACAATGCAACACAGCCCTAATGCCAGGGTGATCTGCACCCCTGGTTTGGCTGGGACAGGACTGGAACACAAGCCTGAAAATAGCAAGAGGTTTTTTTGTCTCAGATCTCTGTCTTATGCTCGTGTCAGGTCACGCCACATCAGCCAGTAGAAACATGTTCCTGCCACATCCTTCCTCTCTGGTTGCCCCTCCCTGCACTTTCATCTGCATTTCCTTTTTCAATGAGCAGGTAATACTTGGTCTTCATATCCCACAGGAATTAATTTCATCCCAGCTCAGGAAAAGGAGCATACATCCTTAAGTAAAGAGATATTATGCTTAAGTAATATTGGTATACTTTAATAAAAGAAAATTCCAGATGCCAGTCTTGCTCCTTCTGTCCGTGTCTTATCTACATCCTGCATGAATCACACAGAACACAAAAGACTCCCTGTCTGATTTTCCTTGGCTGTGTCATAATGGAAGGTTAATGGCAGTGCAAAACACAAACTTAAAACCGCTGCTAGCTAATGCCATTTAAGTATTTAGCTGAGAAAAACAGCAATGTACCTTTTCAAGCAAATGCAAATAAGCTTGATTAAAAAATCCTGCAGAAGTCTGGCACATTTGCTCAGGCCAATGAAATTCAAAGTATTGCCATAATACCTGCCTTATAAAAATGCATGTATTTCTTCAGCTGTGTGTATTTAAACATTTTAGCAGTTCTAATGAGCTTTCAGAATGAAGCTACTACAGCAATCAGCTTCTGTGTAACAAGCAACATTTAAATATTAAAAACGTAAATTAGCGGAGCTGGTTAATTACAATTTTCCAAATACTGTAAAAGTGCAAGTAAGACTATTAACTGCTTTGAAATTCAGATATCAGTTCCTCCCACTCAGGGAACATCTAGTTCAGTAGCAAAGATGAAGTTACAGAACAGTCTCCTGAGCTAGCCAAAACAGTATCTGCTTACCAGCACTAAAATCCCTGCATTTCAGATGCAATTCAGAGATTTTAAAACTGCACAAAAGGTTCAGGGAAATCCTTTTTTTTTTTTAATTTTTTAAAAATTTTTTTTAGATCAAAGGATATCAATTTCTGCAAATAAAAATATCACCCAGGAAACAGACTTTCTGGAGAAACACAGGTTTTACCTCTGGTGCTGGGCGCTGTGGTCAGCAGGGCAGGCTGGGTCTCACCTTCACAGCCTTCCAGGCATGTGAGGACATTTCCCTCACTGAGCACACAGAGAAGCATTTGTGTCAAGTCCACTCACTGCCAAGAGTGTGCAGGCACTGTCTGAGCTACAGTTCCTCTGTTCCAACTTCTTCATAAAAATTACCTCGGCAGCAAATGTACTACCAGCAGATTGTTTACAAAAGCCATCTGATGAGGACATTATCTTAATTTTCTCTTAGAGAGCACAGGTAGGCACATGCTGGCATTCACACCCGTCCTGTGAACCCATTTCCTTTAGAGGGAAAAAAGTGGATGGAATCCTCTTTGAAGTCACCCACTAGGAATGTCCCTTAAAGTCTCAGATCCCATTCAGCCACTACACACACCTTCATTTACTGACATGGGTGCAGGCATGGAGCAAATTACCTAGCAGGAAGATGACAAATGGCTCCAAAATTGTAAATGTGCACATCTCCTGAGTGTATCATCTGCCTGTACTGCTTCATGCTGCAAAACAAAGAAGGGGTGCAGAAAATTCCTCCTTCTCAGTCTTCACTGGAACTGATTGAAACCACAAGGAAGTCATCCCTCTTCAATGAGCTCTGGAAGTTTTTATTTTCAATACTAAAAAAAAACATATTATTTTCTCATTTTTTACTTTATACATTGCTGCAATTCAAAACCTTATGAGATAATGTCATGCAAAAGCAAGTAAAATGCTTTATTATAGTTCTTCACAGGAGTAAATGTTTTTGTTGTTGCTTAAGGAAACTATTTCATTGCTAGATCTGCAGTGGTTGTGTGAGCATTTAACTTTCTAAAGGCCTCAAAATTCTGCATGTTGCTTTTGTTTCCTTTGAAGTTATCTTTAATTTTCCATCTGTCGCTGACCCACCCTGGTTTTTCCTAAAATGCCAGCTGGCCTGCTTAGCTTCATCTAAGGTGGAAATGAAGTTCCAAACTATTTCTGGAAGATATTGTCTATTAGAAGGATCAACACTTAGTGGCATCTTTTCCCTTGCAACCGCCTAGCTGGCTTAGTTTGAGGTTGTCTTCAGGCAAATATCTCCCAAAAGGAAGTGAGGAAATGAAAAGGTTTACTCAACTGACTTTTGACAGGTTTATAAGAATTGAAGTAACACTTGTGTCACCCAAGCATACTGTAAACTAAGCAATTGTTATCATTAACAGCTAAAAAACTCCATAATACTTCAGACCAGCGAACAGAATGGCTGCTGTACACAAGCCTGAGTAACCTTTCAGCTGAATTAATGGCAAGATAGTTTTTGCAATGGCAATTTATTGTTTATATTAGCTTAGAGTCTGTGGGTTCCCAGTTCTGGAAGATCCCTGAGTCTTGGCATTGCACATAGTGTAAGAGACTGTCTTCCCAATAAAGGTTATAAACATGGGGGTTTTTTGTTACTCTTGGGAGATTGAGAAAAGAACATGCTGATTGTAAAATACCACTGTTGAAACACTGGATCAGCTCTTATTTCACTGAATTTAGAATAAGGTTATTTAAGCCAGTGGAAGGGAATTTAGTGTCTCTCAGCTGCATAGAAGTGATTTTTAAAGATTGGTTTTGTGTTTGCTTCAGACTGTGTTCAAGAAGGCCTATTACTGAAGTAAAGTTCAAAAGGACCAGGCTCAGAAGGGAAAAAAAATGGATCTATAAAAGCAAAAGCTGCAACAATGGTATAGATTTCTCTGCAGAACAGATTTTATCTAGTCTTCCCAGTTAGTTCCCTTTGAAAGGATAACTTCAAAGATGTTCTCTGCAATGACAGTGCTTTAGTGCTGAACCACAGCAGCAAGGAGACATCAACAGGTTCTCTAAGTGAAGTCCTTTAAAAAAAACCCTCCACCTTATTCTGTTCATGCTGAAATGCTAGCATCTTAATGGTGCTTTTATGCTGTAAGATTTAGAAGCAGGCATAAAATCAACAAAACCTTACACAATCCCATCAGTGAGAGAGAGAAATATAGAGCTGGACACTCACTGCACTGACATACTTTGAGCCGTTTCACAAGCAAACTCTGCTGTTGACTGGTGTTAGTTAAAATCATTATGGTTCTCCTTCCCTTCTCTCCACCAATTTCTTTTACTGACTTGCCTATGACTGCTTTTTCTAAGACAGAAGTCTGAGTGAATCCACAGCTACTTGCTGTATAGTTCATGCTCATGATTCTTGGCCAATTGTGGCCTCATCCAAAATATCCCTGGGTTTCCTTACAGACATATTAGGCCAGATTCTCTTTTACTTTCTGTTTCCAGCTGAGGGGAGGGTTTTATGTCTGGAAAATTACAAACCAACACAAAGCTCTTTTGGACAATTCCTACATGATTATCAGCAGTGAGCACTTTAATTTCTTTCGGGGATGGAAAGGGCAGAGGGGATAATTGCTGCTCCAGACACAGCCACTTGCTGTGGATGCATGTTTACAGCAAAATGTGTGGTTTCTCTGCCCAGGGCAAGCTTCTGCCTAGAGAAATTTTCCTTCAATATGGGCACACAGCATTTCACTGTGTCAGCAGAGCAGCCACTTTTGGAGGATCTTTTCTTCTTTGAGAGGTGACTGTGTATAACTAATAACAGCTTCTTCAACAACTGGTGTGATGACTAGAGCACAAACACCTCAAAACCTATTTGTTTCCATTTTTTTTCTCTGGTAGTAATTCTAAGTTATCTATCTTCAAGAATGAACCTTAATTTTCCTGACTAGAGGCCCACCACCAGTGGGGTGTTTACATTTTGTTTGTTGTTTAGGTCTTTTGAGTCACAAAGAAAAGTACGGGTCTGCTCCAAAGCCCTTTGTGTGATGCTTTGCTAAGCCCATGCTTAAGATACTTGTGCTATCATTCTTCTCTCTGCTGAAAGGAGAGTAGGACCAGTTGAGGCCTTAATGAGATATTTAAATTACTTTGAATGGGATCAAGGAAAGTGTATGTGATTCATTCCCCACACCCCAAAAGGAAGAAACCACCCAGCTACATGGATGGAAGAGATGTCCCCAGCAAAGGCTGGCAGAGGACACAGTTCAGGGACTCAGAGAAAATTATTTCCTCTCTGTTGAAATCTTGGAAAGCATGGAAGACCCCTACAAGACAGCTGCTTTATTCTCTCTGGGAGAGAGCCTGGAGGTTCCTAGTCTGAAAGAGGAGTGGAGGGGGAGCACTGGGGATCTCCATCCTTGCTGGCAGCCTGGGGACCTCAGTGTCAGTGCTCATGTGTCCCTTGCAGGGGGCACCAGGGGCTGCAGGCACAGCTGAGCTGCATGGGTCAGCCTTGCTGCTCTTGCATCCCTCCATTTTGACTCTGTCATTGTACAGATTCACTGAGAAAACCCCATGGGTTTGTTTAAGAAAGTGCTGGAAATGAAAGCTTGGGTTTGGTGATGATTTTTCACTTTTCCCCATGCATCTTGATATTAAAGGAAAAATAAAATAAAATAAATAAAAATATACTTCAGCATTAATTCCTAAAAAGATACTCCAGCACTAATTCCTGTAACTACATAAACCAGCAAGTTAATGCCACAATCCCTTTTTCTATTTTTAGTTTCTTCTGCAGAAGACATGAATTTATTATGTTATAGTGTGAAGAATGTTTATGTTGGTAGCAGTTTACTGATGAAGGAAAAATATTAGCTCAGTTAGAGCCCAGGTAATAAGGGAAATCTGAATCTGACCTATGCTTGGATAAACATCAATCCCGTCAAAATAAAATATCTTCAAATTTTAACTCAACAAATTTTAAAAATAAAAGCAAAAGAAATGTCTTGACAGTGTCCTTTTAAATAACCTTCAGAACTGGAAGCACCATTTCTGAAAGTCTATTTAAATTCCTGTAAGCATCTAAATGACTCAGGGGAGAGCAGGCAGAGGAACAGATAACAAAAATCAATACATGCTTTCAGTAAAGGACAGTGGCAGAGGAGAAGGAATGTAAACAATTATAAGAACAGAAGATTGCTGTGGCTCTAGCAATATTTCAGTCCCTTTCATCTTGTTCAACCTGCTGTTCAGTTTCCCTTATTTTAGACAGGGGGGTTGTTAAAGCTCTTTCCAGCCAAGGAATGGAAGAAAGCAGTCTGATTTCTTCTGTGTGCTTTTTTAAAAGCAGAGAATAACTACATTAAAACACTTCCTGGCCTTTTCAGGTTTTGAACAGAGGCTTATTGGGAGTGTCCATGACTCTTTTGCACGTGCAGGCCAGCTGTGCTAAAAACTACTGTGTATTTAAAGCAATGCATTCACCTCTGAGGGAAAAATATCACTAGAGGCTCCCTGGCACCCTTCACACTGTCACTAACTGGAACAGCCCTTCTTGTCCAGGACTCCCCAGGCATTGATCTCAGAGCATATGATGAAGGAGCCCTGCAGTATTGCACCAGTATCACTTGAATAAGAATGAATCTGCTTTATAATGCAGTTTCACAGCTACTTAATTGTTTTAAATATTAATAATTCAGGATTCACAGGGATGGCAGCAAGATTTATGAAAAGTGTAAGTATATGTGTATTAAAGACCAGGAGAGCTTGTGCACTTATTAGCTGAGCTCTGTAGTGAATGTGAAGTGCAAGAGGTGATACTGGAAAGTTCCAGATGGGCTTGGCTGACACACTGGTCTCTTCTATCCTCGCCAGGGCTGTTCCCAGTAGCATGTGCTCAAATGCTTTGTTCAGCTCCATTTTTATGTAACCAACTTCATCCCTACTACAACCCAATCAGTTAATTTTCCCTTTGTTTTCCCTTCTTTTTCTCATGAGGTATGGCACATGTGGCGATGAATCCGGATTAAAGGTTAGTGCCATTCTATGTCACTGTATGGACACAGACCAAGCAGGACCAGAAATGAGGAAGATGTAGATGTCTTGACTTCTGAAAGCCCCCACAGGTGAACCTCTGCACTACTGGCTTCTGGAGCTGAGCTGCTGAAGCCCAGCCACGCCCTGGCAGTGCCCAAGGGGAAGATTGTAAATTGCATTTACGCCACTTCAGTTTCCTCCTTATCCTGACATCAGCTGGAGATGGTCTTAACCTTGGTGCGGCCATGAAAAGAGATGTCTGGACTACCTGGATGTGACCACTACAGAGCTGTGGTGCCATGGAGCTCCCCCCAGAGCAGCCCTCACACTGGGCTGGGACTGACCATGGGCAGGCTGTGCTGAGTCATACTGCCTGCCTAAATCTGCCTCCTGGCTCGAGATAAACTTCTGTTCCTTCTTCCCTACCATGTTGGATGAATGGCCCAGCAGTTGCCTCCTGCCCTACTTACCCAGGCTGAGCAGGGGCACAGCTACTTCACTTCTTGTGGTCACCTCTGGAGTCTGCTCCTATGTCATGCTCAGCACCTGAGCCCCAGTGGATCTTTGAACCTCCCCTCTGAGTGCTGGGCTGGGTTGGTTTCCACTGAAGCTTGAAATGAGACGTAATTTTTCCTGAGGAATCAGTTGTTTAAAAAGCAGTATAAAATGGCGGGGGAAGGGTGGGGGGGTGGGAAGGCAGGGAGGAGGGGTAGAGCAGGAGAGGTGGGCTCCAGGGATTTTATCTACATGTGCGAAGAAAAGCCTTTTGCTCCATTAGTCATCATGTAATGGAACATCTGCCTCCAGAGGCATCAGGGGTGTCATGATCTCATTGCAGTTGCAAGGTGGGTTCCTCCAAAGACAGTTAATAGGATCAGTTAATGCTTTTAAACCAGCACCAGCTGGAAAAATCCTGCTGTACAGCAGCTCGCCGGAGTGATGTCAGGTGCCCAGGGGCTAGGAAGGGGGACAGCAAAGGCACCACGGGGATACAATGCACCACTGCTGCCTAAACATATGATACAAATTGCCCCTAACACTAAACAGCCCTTCTGCTCACTGTCAGTCAGACAAACAGGAAAAGAAACAATTGAATCTGGATGCAGCTGCTCAATGCGCTGATGGATCTGCCCTGTGCCCATGGCCATGGCTGCGTGCAGCCAGATTCACCCTGCATTTCCAATGGAGCAAGGGAGCAACATCCTGCCAGCTCATCTGTCCTGGCCAGCTGCTGTGGGACCTGTGTCCTGCCTGTAAGTGCCAGGCAAGTTTCAGCAGGGACTCCCTTTTGGCATGTGCCACAGTGAGCCCTGCTTTTCTTATTCATGCTGTTGAGTTATTTTCTCAGGCTGTACTGAGAGCTGCAGGCCACTGGGTTCATCCCACTCCATAAGACTTGTCTTGCCTCCAGCTGGAGGGGCAGCAGGCTGCCAATCCTCAGGCATCCTATCTTTGGGGAGCCTGGCAGAGGGCTTGGGTGGCACAGCGTGGTGGCACAGAGTGAGTGGGCTCTGGGCCCTGGCTGGAAGAGGTGACAGTCTGCCCTTGGGCTCTGCCATGCCTGCTGCAAGGGCTCTGCCACAGGAAAGTGGGCAGTGCTGTGGTGGGCAGTGTGCCAGCTGCAGGCTGCTACCAGGCTGACTGGGCATCTCTAGTGGGATTCAGAAGGGTACTGCAGTTTGGTACCACCATGGATGTGGTTCGTAGGTTTGCAGTGAGCAGGCATATTTGAGTGGAATTACAGCATCTACGGGCAAATGACAAGTTTTAAACTGCCCTTTGAAGTTTGGAAAGTCACATTTATAAAGCTTGTAGAAGGGTGCCAGAAGGATAAGAAGAAACCAGAACAAAGTTATTATTAATAAGAACATACAGTCTCATGTGCTGCATTCACACTGAGGGGCTGCAACAGTACCTACCCATGAAATGTCAAGAAGTAGTAAACATCCCTTAAAAGAAAAGCAGTTTGGTGTTTTTGTGCTTTAATTTCCCAGCCAGTGATTGTTAGACACTTCTTTGTGATTAAGCATTCCAGAATTAAGCATTAACTAGAATAGGTCCTTTGCAGAACTAAATTGTATGTAACCTGGTGCATTTACTTGTTGCCATTTGGTGACAGTATATAGTTTGGTGCCAATGGACCTGCAGTTAGACAGAAATAAAACTGGGAGAGAAGAGATCTCTGAACACAGAGCCTGTGCTTATGCCAGTGACAGAAATATGTTCCCTTGCTTTGAAGTAATGTGAAATACATCTTAAAGCTTTGTCATCTTCCTGAAGGTTGGCAGTGATGTACTGCTAGGAGAAACAGCAAATGAGGTACAGACAGGGCAGTTGGCACACAACAGACTGCATGACCTGATAGTCTGGCTGCTGTTAAAATGCATGCACTTAAAAAATGCAGCCAAGCTCAAATCCAGACACACAGGGAGATAGTACAGAGCATCTTTCTGGGGAAAGGGCAGTGCTTCCTCCAAGGAAACTATGACAGACTGGAAAAGAGCTGGAGACCACGACAAATACGAGCTGCTAACCAGCCCTTCTGCCAAATGATTAAAGACATGGGAATACTGAGTGGGAGTAAGTAGGATATATTACCTCCATGTTTGGCACCAGCACATTGGCCAAATGAGTCTGTTTCTGGTGTCAGCAATTCAAGGAGAATATTGAAAACTGGAGAGGATTCAAGTAAGAGCTACCAGAATGAAAAAAAAAAAGGAAAGCATGAGGAAGTCTCAAGGAGAGAAGTCTTTATCTTATGAGAAACAAGGCTAGTGCAGCCTGTGAATATCTATAGAGGAAAGAAAAATATTATTAACAGATAACTCTTCAGCCCAACAAATATAGAGCACTGTCCATCAAAAGGAGTCAAAGACAGAAACACTTCAGATTAAAAATAAGGTGTAAGTGTTTGACAAAAGGAGTAATTAACAACTAAGCTAGTTAATAACTACCATAGATTGCATTATTTTCCTGCTAAAAGAGATGCTCTGGATGTAACAGGGGTTAACAGAGAAATCTGAGTTCGATGTTCTGCAAAATCTCAGACCAAATGATCTCAGCCATCTCTTCCAGCTCTGCCTTTGAATTCTGTAATATATTCTGTTCCTAATTCAATATGGGGGAAAGGTTTCATTCCAGTATCTATGATTTCTACCAAATGGTTTTTGCATTTGTCTTCCAGTGGTTTTTATTTCCTGTAATGAAATTTTGGCTGATCTTTAGCTCTGTGTGCATAAACATTGCTGGCAGATAACAATTGGGATGCAATATCCAAAGCTTCATAGGAGCATTCCACAACACAGCAGCCAGTTATGAAAATAAATTATTAGATTATGATTCTGATTCTCTGTCCTGAGGGAATTTTAGCCAAAATCCTTTAAAAAAAAAAAAGAAAAAAAAAAGAACAGTCAGGGCTTTTACCAAGGGCTTGCAAAGTGGAGACTGAAAAATAACCTGGTTGAACCCCATGTATTTCCTATAACCATATTTTATTATACTTGTGTATTTTAGAGAAGTATTCAGGAGTAGATAATTTTAAAAATAAATCTTGCATTGCTAGTTTGTGTGAGGCTTGGTGACATTTTTTGACATTATGTGACACCTTGTTTAAATGCAGTGCTTGCTGAAATGCATCTCTCTAACGTGGTTTTGCCTAGCCTTGTATTCTATAAAGTCCAAACCAGGTGGGTGTTAGAAGATACTGAGCCATAGGATAAATATTTTACATTTGTTTTCTGCAAGCCAGAAGAGCAGGACAAGTATCTGAGCTCAGTATTGTACTGCTTGCAACACCTTGCCTGTGCCTTGTGTTTAAGAGAACAAAAGTTTCCTTTTCTGAGGGATTTCTGGGTTAGATCATCCACTGTTTTTAGCATATCATTGTCAAAATTTTATTACAATGATACTTTCATAATTTTTATTGTTGGTATTACCCAAAGAGTTTACAAAGCCATGGCATATGGACACAACACACGTGGCATTTTTATCACAATTAATTTAGGAATTAGCCATATGCATATGCTAAAAAATAAAAAAAGAGAAAAGCAGCTGTGTTTAAGGAGAAAATGTTGCCAGATGCTACATAAAAAATTTGAGGAATGGGACATTTTTATTAGGGTTAATTTAATGTGTTGTCTTAGTTTGTCTGTTTGAATAGCTTGTACAACTCACTTTTCTGCCCTTGATGTGGAGCAGTCCAAAGCTCTTCTAGTTTCATTTTTAACTAGTCTGGTATGTGCAACACAGAGTGATAACCCAGATTAGGTGGATTGGTTGGGACACTGAACTCAAATGAACACATTTTCTCTATGAATATGGATTGGGCAAGCTTACATGTTTGACCAGCTGACTTTTTATTTGTATTTTTACCAAAATGGAGGAAGCAAAGGGGAAAATCCAATGCTAACAGCATGGATTACTGCCTGGACTTAGTGGGCACCCACAAAAGGATTTGCTGTTTACAGGGTTTTAGGTTCAGTGTTTCAGTGCTGTCAACTCCATTATTAAAGTCAAACTCTGTTTTCAGATTTACCATGTACAAACATGCAGTTAATTCAAACCCTTTGCATATAAATAACAATAATTTGAAGCACCAGAAAGCACAGACAAATTCAGCTAAGAAACCTTCAGATCCTGTTTCCACACTTTCTTTAGAAATCATTCCAAAGCCTTGGCTCATACTTGCATTTTTGTTCCTATGTGAAGCATAAAGCCTCACATGTTCAAAACACACACATCCTAGAGTCAGAATTTGAGGCAAATATTGATTACAGACATGTGGGGGTTGAGATGGAATCTTCTGTTAGAAAAAGGCACAGAATCAACTTTGTTTTGTTAGCTCAGTAGCCAGTCCAGCTTGGGGTTCTTTAGTCCTGTCACAGGAAAACAGATGTGGTTTTGGTGATACTTCTGTTTCCTTGTTTTTGTTTTTTTTCTTCTTCCCTTTCTGTAAGAGATGCCTCGTCCTCGTGTGTATTTCAAAGCAACACTCCCCACTACAGGTCATCAGTGGGAAAGAGGAGAAAGTCATGGCAGCCCTGTGAGGAAGGCAAATAAAGATCTGGAGTTTTTCATCAGATCCTCTTTCCTCTGATATAAATGACACATTGGGAACTTTAAAAAAAAACAAAAAAAAAACAAAAAACCACCCCAACCTCCCCAAACTTTTATTTAAATAAATGTAGCTAAAAGATAAAAAGATAATTCTGTGCCCTAATAAATTCACAAGTAAGCCAATTTACTAGCTAACTTTTTCTAGCCTGGCCACTCAATGCTTTTGAGTTTTTGACACTAAATTAGTGCTAAGCTTTGGATGAGCAAGCCTGCACTGCAGAATTAACAAGGATAAGGAATAAAGTAAATAGACGTTTATGTTCATTCTGTAATTTATCAGCTTTTAAATTCTGAGCTCTGAATGAGAAGCTGTTCATATTTCTGAATATGAAAGTTACAGAAGTGTGATTTCATTCTCAGCCTGCCTTCCAGATGGCCTCCTTGCTTCTGGCCCTGGGCAGCCAGTGGCCCTTTCTGAGTCCCTGTTGCAGCAGGCAGCTTTATGTCAGCCACTCCAATAACCTTCATAATGTGCTGATAATACCTGCTTTGAGCTTCAATGTGTGTGAGTCATCAGACCCCAGCAAACATGCAAACATGCAAACATGCAAACATGCAAACATGCAAACAGAGGCCACTTGCATTCAGGGGAAGAAGAAAATGCCAGGATGGTTTTTTTGTATGGTCCAGCCACTGAAATGTAAAGCAGGAAGAACAGCAGAGGCAAACAAAGATACCATCCCAAGATTGTTCAGAGAAGCCCTCAGAGATAAAAAGAGTTGTATTATTGAACGTGCTTTTGAGGTACGATTTTGCACAGGACTGAGTTCTGCAGGAATGCAAATCACTCGATTGTTCCCATCAAACATTCTGTTGGAGACACTTTCATGTACCCTGAGGGTACTTGTGGGAAATTAGTATTTTAGACCCTTTTATTCATCTTTATCTTCCTCAGACTTGTTAATATTTCATTTGGAGTTAGATATGTACATGATGAAGGTGGAATTATTTCATCAGGACATCCACCCAATTTAGTGTCCTCTAGGAATCAATCAAAGTGCATTTAATGCTCCTTCATGCTTCACAGAACAGTATAGGAGCATAGGAATGAAAGTAAAGATGTAATTGAGCATCTGTGTCTGTAAAGACATGGTTAAGCTCTAGGAGGGTTATATCTGTTAAAAACAGACAGAATTCAAAAACACAGCTTTTCTCTGTGTTCTTCTTGCATTGAAGGAGACTGAGGTAATTCAAAAGGAGGCTTTATTTATGCAGTAATGATTCAAGACAAAAAAAAAAAAAGAGAGATCTTTTAATTACACCCCAGTGACAGAAAAGTATGAAAGCACTATTCATGGTACCCTGGAGATCACACGATATCTTGGTGGCAGTTGTTATATCCAAACAAAATTGCATGAAGCGAGCTATTTACATTTTGTCTAAATACATTCCCCTGAGGATTAATATTTATGGAGGATTTGGGAAAAATTGGTTTCAAATCAACACAGATTATTTAAATGAGAAACTGGACATTAAATAAGGGATGAAGGATTCCAGACGAATATAAGATCAGTGGTTCTGTTTTCTAGGACAGAGAAATGCAGGTGCTGGCAGTCAGTCTGTAAACCTGGTTTTTAGGAACGGGATTTTAACTGATGCTGGCCCCTCTGAGAATGCAGATGTGGCACAAACAAAGGGTGTATCCCTGGGAAGACAAGGGACTATACCTACCCACTTTGAAGGAGTATGGTGTTGGGGTTTGTGGAGTTTTGCCTCATTCTTTTGTTCAGAGAAACAAAGACATTTTCAATGTGTATACCTGAAATCTTGCTGCTCAGCATTGCTAGCCTGGCTGGCAGAGAGATGCAGCAGCCCACAGACATGGGCATTTGCTTTGTCACAGGCAGTTCTGGTAACAGAGAATGTTGATTTTCACATAAAAAAAGGAAAACAAAAATACATGTTATCTTTTATATTCCTTATTAGGTTTGCATCCTTCCCTGTGGAGGGTTTGCACCTTTATTCAGGGCAATGCTGGGACTGGTGAGCTATTTTGGTCATTCTCCATATTTAAAATGTATAGCTTTTTGATGTGATTTTTTTTCTAAAGCTGGGGGGAAGGGGGGAAAGACAATCACAGCCTTTCAAGGAAGGAGGGAAGGCCAGTGGGGATTTTTGGTGTGCTCCCAAGTCATTAATTAGTATCAGCTGATGAGTCAGAAAAAATGTGGCTGTCTGCTGACTTGTAACGTGTCCTAGTAATAAAACAGGTTCCTGTAGTGGCAGTTCACCGTTACTAATCCAGAGACAAGCCCTCTGTCAGCCCCACATCCAAATAAAGGGCTGCCTTTTGCTTCCCGTTTGCTGTCCGATCTCTTGGTCCTCCCTACCGACCTCTGCAGGCAGCCTGATGGAAATAAGGTTTCTACAACGTTCTGCAACACGCTGTAAATACATCTATTCAAATTGAATCAATAAGGATACTAGATGGTGCAATATTTAATAAAACAGTAATCTCCATTGTTGAGGCAGTGACTGAAGGTGATCCTTGCCCACACATGTCATGTCCCCCAGCAGCCCAGCACTGCTCCTCACTGCCCAGGAAAGGAGCAGCCGCCCCAGCTGGGATACACCACTGCAGAGACCCGGCTGCAGCTGCTGCAAGACAATCCCCAGGGTCAGCTGTGATGGAGTGGAACTAGGGAATGGCAAAAGCAGATGGCAAATGGGCTGCTCCTGCTCTGAGTGGGAGGCTGGGCTACACCCACAACCTGCTGAGGTTCCTTCCTACCTGAGTCACCCTCTGATCCTTTAATCCACACCACAGCCTCTCAGGACCAGAAGCCCTCACACCCACGACTCTGAGTCAAATATTTTGCTCTTTGGCCTGCTTCCAGCCTTTTGGCCACACATTTGTACCTACATCATCATTTTGTGAGTTGAAAATCTGGCCCCTGCTCTACATCTTCAGGATGTGCACAAAAAGAAAAGGACATAGCATTTTATGATAGGGAAATTATCCAAACCTGTGTTTTCTGGTAGATCTTTATGGAGGTTTTTATGATTTTTATGGAGGTGCAGACTTGCTATCTGCTATCAAAGCTAAGAGACAGGATTGTGGTAAGAAACCTTAAGAACTGTGACAAAAGGCATTCAGGGAGACTGAACTGGCACACGGGGGTATTTGTCCTCTATGATGCTGTGTGACACACTTTGCCCAAGACACAGACTGTTGTGCTCTCCTGACCAGGATAATGCTGTGCCAATGCCACAATGAGAGGTCAGACACACTGGGATCACAGCAGAGCTCCCAGCTAGCCTGGGGTGCCACAGCATCGCATCCTTCCCTCTGCAGTGGCTGGGAAGCTGTCCTGCCTGTTTGGCAGGATACACCACCTGTCTGATCCAAGCTCTTCCTGCCTGCCCTGCACAGTTGTGTAACATGTCTTCATTCCTCTACAGATGCTGAAAGAAACACATGTAATCAGGCAGGCAAAACTAAGAGAGACCACATGCAAGTTGTTGAAGGATCGCAGCACCCACAAAATGGAAAGGAAAGGGGAAGTTGGCCTCTTCCCTTGAAGGGCTGGGATCAGGGGAGCACCCAGGAGGAGTCAAATCCATCACTCGTTCTCCCATGTTTAGTAAAAAAAAGCCAATGATCTCTGCTTTGGAACTGCTCTCATTGGTCAGATTTCAAAATCACATGAGTGTCTGGTAGCAAAGAGGGACTCAAAGGGCCTTGGGAAGGAGCATACAGCCACATGGATTCCTTGCAGCTGTTCACCTTCTCTGTGCTTTCCCCACCAGTACCAGGATAGACCTTGTTGTGCAGGTTGGCTCATGCACCTTGTGAGCCATTCCCCAACTCCAAAATTTGCCAGTGTTTGAGCAGCTTGGAGGCTGAGTCCTGACTGCCCACCTCTGGACAGATGTAGTTGTTCCTGGCTCAGGTATGTCCCCACCAGTGACACAGGCTGCAGGCAGCTCACTGCTCATTGCTCCACACGCCCAGTGTGCCCTCTTCCAGCTACCAGCCCATGGCAAACACGAGTTGGGATTGGATGGGGAAGGCTTCAGCCAGCAGCTCATCTCTCTTAATCCAATGAAACCATCTCCTCGTGGAACCACCTCAGCCACAGTGTGACTGGGGGGAAAAAGGGCATTTCTAAATGTCTGCCCACGTGGTATGACCAGCAGTCTACATCTGTATTTCACACTGGGATTTGGAACTGGAGTCAAACCAAGGTGCTGTGGATCCCTTCACTCCCTTATACAGGGTAGTGACTGCATGTGAATTATCTAAATTAGTTAATAACTCTGATCAAATGCAGTTATCTGCTAATATAATAGATAATTGCTGGGCCATAACACCATAAAAGCAATTGCTTAGGAAGGGTAGCTTGGTTCCAGGCACCTGCCAGTCATTGCTCAAAGTGTTTTGAGACCTAGTTGGCAAATTAATTGGGGTTTTAATGTGAACTTTTCTTTTTCTTGCCTGACTAGTCTTACTTTCCTCCTGATGAAGGTTCTTACTAGATGAAAACCAGTTAAGCTAAAAATCAGCTTATGAGGCTGTATAGCTTCATGGGTTTCTATGTTGCTTTTTTCCAGCCAACTGTGTATTTTTAATCACTCTTTTTTGACAAGCTCAGAGGTAAGGAGCTAACAGCCATTTATTCATGTTCAGCAGAAACTAAGGCACATCTCAGTTTAATCATGATCACTGAATCTGATTTTGAGGAAAAATTCTGCTCAGAACATGTGCAATGTTTCCTGTAAATACAAAGCAAACTAGGAAGGCAGGGTGGGACGGACACAAATATTTTGACACAAATAGACAGAACAATAATTTTTTCTAGTAGTTAATTTTCAAAATAAAAATCCTATAGGATTTCAAAATAGAAATCACTTTTACATAATTAAATCTTTTGAGAGGCTCATCTTCATGCTTGTCCCTGCTGTGGGATGGCTGTTTTGCTCTCCATAATCAGGCACAGATGGTTCCTTCTGTAGCATCCCAGTGAATTTGTGGTATGGTCAGCAGGTCCCAATGTGTTTGTGGGGCACGTGGCCTCAGCTCCAGGCAACTATGTGCATGGGAGGGGAAGGGCTTTAGAGAAGCCCAGCTAAAATAATGAGAGAAATTAACACAGCCCCCAGGGGCCAGATTTTCAACGATTAGCATACAAGCACTGTTTCCAGTAATGTTCCTCTGGTAGCCAGTGTTGTCCACCCAGTTTTTACATCTGGAAAGATGTTATCTGAATATAAAGCAAATGGAAATAATGAGCTATTACAGAACTTTATTCCCTGTTCTGCATGAACTCAGGGTGTGGAAAAAAATGTGTCTGCAAACATTAGTAGTACTCCTCACTAAAAATAACTGGGTAGTTTTTGAGGAGGCTGCTTTTGCATGTGGGTGTCTTCCTTTCTGTTTCTGTCATTAGGCTTCGCAGATTTCTCTGAGAAACAACAGCCTGTTATCTTCTGGGGTGCCTCTGTGTTTAAGACCTCAGCTGCAGGTATCTTGGGTATAAATAATCCCAACCACATCACGCCCGAGTGTGCAGAAACAACGCTCCACTGCTCAGCCAAGCAGTCAGCATCAGGGAGATGTGGGAAGGCGTTTGCTCCCATGGCAGATGCTGGCAGGCAGCCCTCACTCCCCACAGCAGGGGGATGCTTGTGGAGGGGAGACAGAACCTGACAAACATGTCCTGTGTATTTGGAGATAGATCAGTGCTTGCAGAGGGGTGGGGAGGAGGGAAGCAGCCCTCTTGCCCAGCATGCTCTCCTGAATCACCCTCAGACCTGGGATGAGGGGCTGTAGTGGGAATGGTTGCTTTTTGCACACAAAAATATAAACAGTTCTTCACAGTGCGCTGCACATCATACCTTCCTGGGCAGAGAAGGAGGGTCCTAGTGCCACCAAGGCACTGATCTATGCCACTGCTGCGGGAGAGACAAGCATCTGACAGCCATGATGCTGGAAAGCTCCTGGAGGCTTTCCACCATGGGGATGCCCCCTACAGTCCTGGCACCCCTGTGGTGACACCAGTGAGGCAAAGTGTCACCAATGCCACCACAGCTTTGCCTGCTTCCCTCATGGGTGGGAAGGAACTGCCTGAGCACCCCATGTCAGGCCAGGGCTGATTTTCACTGCTGCCTTTTACATGCTCCAGGAACTCAGAGGTAACAGATGGCAGCATTTATTGCGTTGCAGTGGTGTCCCCTGCCAGCTTTGCATTGATCCAAGTCTGGCAGCACAGGACAATCCCTACCATTCATAAAATCCTGGGATTTTCATTGTTTCCTTTGACACTGGTTTTTTGAATGATACTGATTTATACTCACGAATGGCTTAGCAATCTTGTGACAAATAACACGGTGGCATGGGGTCAGGAGCAGGGAGGCAAAACCATTTTTCTTTTTGCTCCAGTTCTCTCCCAAGCTGGGTGTGAATTATAGTCTGCAGTTAATGATGAAGTGCTGAGGCTGCCGGAACATTCTGCTTACCCAACAAAAGGAACAAAGCACATCTTTAAGCAAAAAGCAATATTTTTTTGTAGTTGAAAGCCCAATGGTGCTCAGAAAGAACTGAGGCTTTGAAGCTGGTGTTTGGGGGGAGGTTGAGTGAATGCAGCAATAAAGCAGACAGTTTTAGAAGCAGAGATACCTAAAAAACCTCCTCTAATAGAACAGTGGTGCATATAAAATGACCCAGATGGGGTATAGGTCTAACTCCTGCTCAAAGCTCTGGCTACAGCTAAGGGTAAATGACTGTCAGAATAAAATGCTGTTATGGCACAGTGCTTTCACAATCCCATATGCTGCTACAGCACAGTTATAACCTAAAGAGCTGGTGAAAGGGGACTGTAAATGTTAGGAACAAAAGAGTAATACAACAATATAATGAAATTTCTCAGTACTAAAGCTGTGAGTCTGCCCTGGATTTCATAAATATATGAATTAGTATCTTCTGGCATGGAGAATCAGAGAAACCCTGGGCCATAAGGCCTCTCAGTGGGTAGCAGTAGCCTTGGATGCAGCTAGTATTCCCTGAAGTGCCTCAGCACTTTTCAGGAAGGAAGAATCACTGCCCTGAAGCACCTCACTCCCTCTCCAGAAGTGGGACAACTGGGAAAGCTGCTGCCCCCACAATGTGATAAATACCCACACCCTACTCATTCAGCAGCTTTCACATGGTCCCTATCTTTACCATCACTGTGGATCCAGCTCTCTGCTAGCCAAGCCAGCCTAAGCAGGATATGTTAAGTTATGTAATGACTTAAACATGTTCACCATGTGTCCCTCTGGATAACTAAAAAAAAAAAAAAAAGCCCAATTCTATGGAAAGACTGTATACAACTTCAAATCAACATACGTTTGTGGCTAGTAATCAGCAAGGTCTACCTCTCCCTTGCAAAAGAATCAAGGAGAAGAAATGTAACAAGATTAAAAGTAATTATTTAAAGGAAAGTGTCTTGCTGCTAATTTATATTGTAATTAAAGATACTGATTGTAACCCCTTTGATTGAGATTAGTCCATTCACACGCATTGCTCTCTGAAGATGCCTTCACTCATTCCTTCTACTAGAAATCATTGATCTTTGAGGAAAAAACAGTCCCCTTGAGCCCTCTGATGCAAGTGGAATAATATGAAGACCAAATCTGAAGCAGGATCTGATGGCTAGGCAAGGCAGCCAAAGTGAGTGCCATGAGAGGAAATGTTCTTTTGCAGAAGTGGGCAAGCATAGCCACGGCCTCTTCTCCCAGCTTAAGGACCTGGTACGAAAATGTTCCTGAACTAAAATCTTGTCCTGTTGTAATGTATGCCCTGACTTTACTTCTCCAAGGCAGAGGTAAGCATTACGGTCTCTCTGGAAGGCATGATTGAAGGGATATGTGAAACGTTCTTGCTGGTCTTTCTTGTGTGCTACAGGGATTATTCATGAGGTGGTATCTGCTCTAAGGTTCCTCATTCCCCAGAAAGATGTCACAGACTGGCTGTTACCAAACACAGTCTCATGCACTACAAGGAGAGAAGTTTCCTCCTGTTTGAAAAGGAATAAATGATGCATTGTGGTATTCAAAACATCAGAGGAGTCATTCTAACTATGAAGAGCATTGTTAAATGGGCAGGTGTTGCCTCACTGAGATTTCATAAAATCTCTTCATCAACTAGTGTCCCATTTCCAACTGGCATTGCTGTATGCAGAAACCAGCCCCATCCTGCTTTTTTGCTCACCAAAGGCCAAGAGATGCTAAAGTACTCTGGAGGCTTTCAAGTGATTGCAGAATACTGATGGCTCTCAAGAGCACAATTTCATCTGAGCTGCCAATATTTCCCATGGTGTTTATCCCTCTTGGTTTTGCAGTCTCAATGACTCCTGAGTCTCTGTGGGTCTGCTCTGAATCATGATGCATAAACATGAACATAAACAGTTCAAACTCTTTCACATCTTTGTCTCATTCCCATTTATTCTTTGGTATACAATATTTAATATGTTTTAAGTAGTTTTTATCAGTGATGTAGAGTTACTGTTCAGTCTATTATCTTTCGACCATCATTTAATTATAGTGATTATTAGATTCCTGCAGGGTAGATTTAACTAAGTATGTGTGACTATTCTCATTTGAAAAACAATATTCTTTGCAATATTATCTTTCTCTCTCTTTTTTTTTTTTTTTTTTTTGGTGATGAAGCAGTCTGTGGTGTCAATACAAATGCTGTGATATTTATAGCAGTTCAGCTGGGAACATACCGCCTGCATGTTCCTTTTTTCCTAATTTGCTGATTATTTCCAGCAGTGTAAGAACACAAGCAAGCACTCCGATAACAGTGTCTGCTGGTGTCCTTTTCTCTTTTTGTGTAACCCTTATCTAATTTTGGCAGGACCACAGTTCCTGCTCTTAGGCCTGATAACAGGATCAGCACACAGCCCAAACCTACAGTAAAAGGCTTTGAAAACATTTAGGCAGGATTCTCAGTCCAGCACATGCTGAAGTGGAGCCACCTGACCCATGAGACAGGGTATCCTTTGGTTCCAGTGAGCTTGTTGGGCTCCCACAACCCTAATAATCCCAGTACTTAGTACTGCAATTGGTATGTTTTGTCTATCTTGCTGACTTCCTTTGTTCCCTCTCTCCTGATTTGTAAATGGTCTCAAATACTAAGTAAGAACTGCTGCTTAACCACAGTGTTTTACAAGTTTTTACATTTTCTAATTTATTTGTGGTTTCCATGGTGCAAACCTCAATGTGCAGAACAATGCGGGGACAGAACTGGAAAGGTCACCGATCTTAAGGCAAGAAAGAATCATGAAATTTAGCACAATCACATGCAAGGAACAGATCATTTAATTTTGAGTGTTCATATATTGAGATCAATACCCTGTGTTACACTCGAGCATATCACCCAGAAAGGCAACAAATCATCAGCTGATGCCATCAAGAAGTGGAGAAACAATTTGCATCTCAGCCCCTTTTTAACCACACTTGTTCTCATGTACAAATGCACTTGTGTAAAAAATGTATTTCTTATTTCTGCTACCTAAACCTGATAATTATTATATGTTGATAATGTAAATATAACCACTGAATCATTCATCTGAAATATTAATACCTTCTTAATACTAGGCATTTTAAGACACTATAGAAGCACTACAAATTATATTTTTTCACAGAGCTCTTGGCAATTTTCCTGTGCTCCAATTGTTTGGTAGGTCTCTTCTGCAAGTTAATTTAATTTCATAGGAAATGTAGTCACTAATTTGACACAGGTGTTCAGGATTACCTCACCAATGCTGTATTTAAGCATTTACATCACTGTGTTGCTCACTATTTTCTTGTCCATATATATTTTTTATTTATTTTTTCACAGCATTGTTCTGAGCACTTCAGTTGCATTGCTTGACCTCTTTTCATTCACAAGCTCTACAGAGTAATTTCTTTCCAGCATCCTATTACCTGCCACACAGATCCAGCACTCCTCGTCCCTAGATGCATGGTTTTGCATTGCCTAGTGTTAAAAATGTTCTTGTTTGGGTGACTTGAACTGAACAAGTGCTCCAGTTCACTCTGCATGACTGCCATGTCATAACAGATTTCCCTTGCTGCCTGGGCATCTTCCACACACTGGCATTGTAGGGTTCTTGAATCACTCTCTGGTGCTGTGCCTTGGTCCTAGGCTGCTCGACTCAGAAATGTGGCAGTCCATTTCATGACTTTTCCTCACTGTTAATCAATGAGGGCTTAATCCACTGGGTCTGTCCTGCATTATGTAGTGGGCAGTTTTTGTTGGTACTGGTGGGATTTTTCTGAGATAACACCCAGCTAGCTTGTTACAACAAGTATGGATTAGCAGTCTGTCATGTCCTTTTTCAAACAAACTTATAAACCGGAAAGGTAAGAGATATATTAAAGAAAGTCATTGTTCTTATGAAACAATGGTTTCAGTGATGAAATGTACATCTTCTGGATCACTGAACTGCACGTCAAGCTTCTCCATAGTTTCACTCAGGATGAAAATCTTTCAACTGGTGACTTCCTACTTGTCCTGTTTAATTAGCACATCACAATCTTCTTTCAAACTTTCTGTAACGCCTCCAGTACTTAAGAAGTTAATGAAAAAATCATTCCCTTATCTTTTGGGACATATGGGATGTGCAAGACGTGCTCTGCTTCTGTTACAGGAGCCAGCATCCTACATCTTCTAAAAATCGAGAAAAAGCACTTTACTGAATGTTTCTGTTCTTTGTTGTCTTTTTTTGTTTTTAAAACACATTTGAAATGTATTTTAATCTTCAGCTATTGGAGGCCTTCAGTCATTTTATGTTCTTGTTTTGAGTGTATCTACCTTGAATAATTTTCCTCAAATAAATGGTAGATTGCCACCGTAAGAAGGTGCATCTATCCAGCCTTGTTCATGAGACCCATGTACTAGGGGCTACCATGATGGACTTCCTCTTGAGTTTGGGAACATCCTAGCACATAACTCATGCAGCTCTGGAATGATGAGATGAAGGTTGGGATGGGTGCAGCTGTGATGCTCTGTATGGGAAGCTGTATAAGGTTCCCTCTTCCCTACAACCTAGTGGTTGTGCTAAACGAAGGCTGGAGCCTGGCACCTGCTGCCTGTCCCACGACTGTCTGCCCATTCTACTTTCACTTTTCTTTGGAGGCTGCAGCAGCAACTTTGTGCTTTACAAGTGTGAGTTCACTTGAGAACATTCCAAAGCACCCTGCAGCTTTCCCAACCTGCTCAGACTTGGAGTCTCCTTGTATGACAGCCTCTTGAATTGGCCACAAATATGTTTTCTCGTTACCCATTCATGTATTAAATACTCATCTCAGTGATGAAATGCATGCCTGGGTCTCTTTTAATGAACAAGTGTCAGATGTTTAGTTCCAGTAGACTTTATTGCTCAAAGGCACAGGCTTCTTGGAGTTCTTCTCAGTCACTTCCAGTTCTGTCTGACTCGAAATAATGGGGAGGGGGAGAAGGAAAGGAAGAGGCTGTTCCTGTCAATGGGATTCCAGCTGGTTTGTATATAAAATCTTTCCAGGACACCCAAAATGCTTTATTCACCAGTTGGATGTCATATTCTAAATAAAACCAATTATTTGGTTGACATCTACAACCCTGCTGAGGTATGTGATAATGGTGGCCCTTGTCTGCTAAGACAAACACATGCATTCTCCCTGCAGCGAGCAGCCAAGCGGCCCTCGCCAGCCCCGGCAGCGGAAGAATGCACCCCTATTCCCTGCCTCCTTCTCCCTCCTCCTGCCTGTCCCGGTGAGCCAAGCCCCTGAGAATACCCTGGCATAACTTCCTGGCAAGAACCATCATTTTTATGTTGCTTTTGGGCAAACTTCAATGACTCATCTCGTATTCATGCTCATCTATGGTTGGTTTTTCTAAATTTTTTTTTTTCTTCTAGTGTTCTGATCTGCCAAGCTGCGAGTAGTTTGCTTAACAATATGAAATGCTTGGAGAACAGCTGGGCTCTTTTTTTCCACCCAGTGGCGTGCAAAAATGAAATTTTATTCATCAAACTTCAGTCTGTGACATTTTATTTGGAATGGTTGTTTCAACAGCTACTTTGCCACCCAGCAGCCCCATTGTGTTTCCTTCAGTATTGGATATAACTTAATGACAAACTCAGCACTGAGCAGCCAGCAGTCTCCATTATGGTGGTACCTCACACAGGACTATCTCAAATTGCCCTCCTGCACAAACACATACTTATAAAAAGTTTGCGTCCTTGAAAATTTACAGTGTAGGCAAGGAAAATGGTTTTCCAAGAGTAGGAGCTCTGGAAATGGATACCCAGATTCTTGGGCACACTGTAGGGCTGACTACACTGATGGACTCCCCTTTTCCAGGACTGGTGCAAGTTCACTGCTTTTAAACCTACAAACTCTGCTTTAACCCAGAAAAGGCATTTTTGAGAAATAACATTATGTCTTTCCATGTGCCATTTCATAAAAAGCTAAGGAAAAAGATAAGAAGGAATGCTTCATGCTCTGCTGCTCGACTCGTTGAGACTGTGTTTACAGAGGGTTGACTAGTATAATTTTTTTCAAATTGAAACTTTGCTTGCTACCTTTAGAACCAAATAGCACTTTGCTTAAACACACACTGCTCACTTCCATGAAATACCAAGGGGAACGGCTGAAATCAGAGCTAGCCTAGGACTACTGAGAAAGTCACATCTAGGACTGCTGCATTCCATACACTCATTCCAAAGTGCTCTGGAAGCCCTTATGGCCATCTGTGCAAAGAAGAAAGAGTTCGTTCTTTAGTTGACTGACATACTTACTTGCCTGTAGGTAAAAGAAAATGGATGTAATTGCTTGGATATTCCCATATGTTGCTCGTGAATCTCAGCTTCTTGAAGCTGTTGATAACTGGTGCAATCTTGCCCAGAGCAAGAGCAGCACACAGACATGATAGGCTTTTGTGAGCTTTAAAGATGGATTAAAGCAGAGTATTCAAAAAGCTAATTAAGCAACAGCAGCTGCTCCTCACAGGTCGTTCTGCAGGCAGTGGGCAGAGGGAAGCTCCCCTGAAAGTGACTCAGAGCACATTCCTACATTAAACTCTTGTTCTGAATCACCTCCTGGGAGAGCCTCTGCTCCCCTTGCAGATGTCCATCGCCACCATTTCACATCATTCATCTTTCCAGCTGTGTTCCCTGGGCTCCTCTGCTGTCACTGTGGACACAGACCAGGGGAAATTGCTGTGAAATCTATTGCAGGTGGAAGGATATGCATGCTGTAAATGGCTTCACAGACTCAGATGGGGTTTGATCTTTCTAGTGATGAAACACAGCTTGCTAAATTCTGTGTTTTGAAACTCACTGCTAATATTTTAAAGTGAAAAACAATAACCATATGGGATTTAGCAATTCACATGCCAGGTTATGATGAGCTGCTTGGTTTGTCAGTTCCCAGCTGCTCCTTTGAAAAATCGTCAGGGGATTTCCTCACTGACTGGGCTGCCAGCTATCCTAGGGTGAACACAGGGAACAAGAAGTTTTATATTAGACTTCATGGGCTGGAGCCTTCAGCATGCCACAGTCCCTCTGAACCACATGAATGTGAACCTGACAAACTGACTCTCATGAATCCCAGCATTTAAGGGGAAAGAGCTCTCCATGGACACAAAACTGGTGGAGGCGTATTTCAGACACATGTCCTATGGCACAGAGAGGTAGGAGGACGGAAGATATGTGGGAATAGGGCTCCTCTGTGGCTCATCCTCTGCCTGCTGGTTTCCTTTGAGCCTGAGTTACAGCTGCAGCAGACAGGTGCTTTTATAGCTTCTAGGGACAGCTGTTCATCACCTACAGCTACACATATGCATGTTTACTGATACATGCATCTAACAAGGATGAGAACTGAAGTTTTACGTGCTCTGTGGCACATAAGTGTGAGAATGTTCAGGGTGAGCCAGTGGGTTGTTGTCATGCCCTTCACCCAAGAGAGCCTTATCAGACTTGGCCTCCTGGAGCATCTGGCACTGACAGCAGCAGTGAACTCGCCCACATAGCCTGGCCCGACTCAGTGCAAGAAGAAGCAGTGTGGTTGGCTGTAGAAAGCTCTGTATCTCAAAATTAATTTGCCTGTGGTTCTGCTGACACCTTCTGATTATGTTCTCCCAGTAAAAGAAAGGGTGTACTGAAATCTATTTCCCACCCCCTATTCCACTGCAGAGAGAAGACAAAAGATATATTGCTAATTAAAATGTTCTAATCTGCTGGAAAGCAGTTTTGTAGGATTGATTTGAATAAAAACTGATGATGCAGCCCACTCAGATCACTGGGAAACGACCTCTCTATTATGAAGTCCCAGAATAACATAGCCAAGCAATCTTGATTTCCTAATATCTGTCAAAGGAAGAACTTCTTAGTTAGTTACGGCATATAATACGGATATTCCTGAAATGTCCTCTGCTTAATGAACAGCTGATATTGGCTAACCTCATAGAAATAAGAGAGAATTAGTACCAGCTGCAGAATGCATTCACTGGATAGTGAAACTGGCAGTTGGTATTATGCCTGCTATAAATATTTTTAATTAAAAATTGTTTTCTGTCTCTTCAATTGGTATAATAGCGATAATGCTTACTGAGAGTTACTGAAGATGTAATAGGATTCCCCTTCGTGTATACCAGAGCTATTTATTCTGCCGTAATATTGCTATAGTGGAAATCTGCATAATAATGTCCAGATTCTAGTGCAACAGAAAAATAGACTGCCGGAGTATTTCAGAATAAGGCACATGAGCAGGAAAATTCCTAATTAAAAACCATTCTCAGACTCTGCTTTCTCAGGTATGACTTAAAAATTATTATTTAAAATTATGTTAAAAACCTTTGGCGGGGGAGAGGAGGAATTTTCAGGTTCAATCCACAGCTCTAGAGTATTGTATACCTCTAAGAACAGGTTTTCTCTTTGCATGCTTACAGAGAGCATTACAGCAGATCCTCTTGTGCTGCTCTGGCTGGGTGCTGGCACAGCTCTCTTGGGGAGGATGGGGACTTGGGGATGCTTCTCCTGCCCTCGTTCAGAAAGGATCATCCCCTTTCCCCATTTGGAGGGGCTAGGAGAGGCATTGGCAGAAGGGACCCTTCAGTGCTGCAGCAGACCTGAGCCTCTGGGCACCTGGTCTCCACTTGGTGCTCTACTGCCATGACCATCCACAGGTGATGAGGGACACCTCCTCCTTTGGGGAGCCAAGAGGCATTAGACCAGCTATGCCCTGGCAGGCCCAGCCTATGTTAGGCATTATCTAAACAGGATGGATACTGCAAAAGCTGGAGAAATCTGTTAGCTGCCCCTACTGGGCCTTTGGGAACTTGTGATTGCTCCCCACACTGTGTGGGAGACTCTCTAAAGCTAATGGGAACAATTGCTTTCTCACCCCCACTTGACTCTCTTCCCCTCTGACGCTTTGGACCAGTATAATGATATAGACATTTTCTTCCACTGCCCTCTTCAGGCCCCTGCCTTCATTGTCCCCAGCTTCCAATACACCTACCCCTGACCAGCACCCACCTTCACTCTCCTTTTACTCTCCTGTGTATATCTCAGAGGTCCTGGTGCAGCTTGCCTTGGTCTGGTGTTTGCTTTCTGACAATTCCCAGAGGCTCAAGTCAAGACAAAAGCCTCATTCTGTCAGCCACTGTATGAATACATGATTAGGCACATTCTCTGCTCCAAAGACCTTTTGATCTAAACCTGCTGGTTTTATTTCATGACACTAAATTCCTTTCCCAGTTTGGCTCTCTTTTCTTGCCCCTAAACTGACAGCAATTTTATTGCAAGCAAGTGATTTCCCAGACAAAGTTATGGTCTCTTTTACCCATAGGTTCTTTCTTCTTATTCCGGGTTCTTCTTTCTGCCACAAATTATCTTTGCTTTGCTATTCCAGCCAGCCCTTTAAGATGCATTTATGGTTTACAGTCCTCTTATTTTCCAGCTCTTTGTTATTCTTAGGGTTCAGCAGGTACTGCCCTCTCTGCTCTCTTTCAAAAGGAAAGATGAGCTCTGCTTGCTGGGGCATTTCCCGAGCTCTCCTCGGAGAAGGCAGCAGCCCCACTGTGGTGTGTTCTTGGCTGGCCAGGTTTGCCATGGACACCCCTATCATCATCTGTGAGCATCTCTGGAGATCAATGGATTCCAGAGCAAATACAAGAACAAAACAAAACAAAACTCACGCTAGTGCCCAGAGAGATAAAAGAAGAGAGAGAGGGAGACAGAGAAATGACACCACAACCATTCATCCACCTGAGGGCACAGAGGTCATGCTAGCCAGGAAATGAAATGAAATGGACTTTTCTGAGGGTGGCTGGGCAGGGGGAGTTTCTGTTTGATTATTTTAATTCTTCCAGGCTAGCTCCCAGGGTCAGGTCACCTAATTTTATTCCAATAATGAAAGTACTCTATTATGAAAAAGGACAACACGTGATTATTTTTTTCTCCATCCAATCCAATGAATTGCTTTTTGTGGCCAGTTTGAATGCTATTTTGACCACTTGGCAGGTTTTATATGAAATACCTGATAATTTAAGAGCCTGTTACACCAGGAGAAAATCTCACTCACCCATGTGGCTGTTTCTTGCCCTGTTGTAAACTAAAAGAATTAAGAACACCTGAAGCCAAGATAAATTTGAAATACAATTCTCCAGTTATTTGAATCAAAAGGCAGTATTGATTATTTAATTACATAGAAATGATCCAGATGCTTAGCATTTACTACAGATTAATGACTGTCCCAGAGCAGTTAATGGCCCTTCTTGCTGCCATCAACAAAAGCTGCTTATTAATCCCTGGAAAATGGCCTGCATAACAATCATAACCTGCTGTTAAAAGTTTATAAATAGATAAAAGTGTCACATGGATTTATGAGTGCTAAGGCTGAATGGGATCTGTGTGGTGTTTCTAGCAAATGAATGCCATGTGCATGAGCTCATCTGATTGCTTGAATTATCACAAAACCCCAAGTTGCTCTTTTGGATTAGAAAATGGCATGTTAGAAAGTGCCAAGTAGCTGGAGTCCTATCTACTGACTGGGAAATAATTACTTTGCTGCATAATAAAGAGACACCTTCCTTCTAATAGCAGTGCTCTGCCCTTTTTGTCGTATCATATGAAATGTATATAAAGGAGGCTGTGCTGTTTCATTCCTTCACTTTTTTTTTTAAGAGGAAAAAATACTTGCACATAGACACACACACCCAGAGCTAAGCCAGGTCCTCCCAAGCACAGCAATGCCTCCAGCTGGTGTAGGGGTCTTGCTAGACTAGGATCTGTACTATTCAGACAAAGGTCTTCGAAGGAGCCCTTTGCACCTGGGTCTCTCCATCCCACACTGGGCTGGGTAGAGCACGGAACATGGTATGTACGGCCAGTGAAAGCTGCTTTTGGAAAACATGTTGCTCCTGGAAGAGCTGGGAGGGCATGCAGACCCTGGGGGAAGCGGTAGTGGAGGGCAGGGATTTACAGCAGCACTGCATTCCCACATGTGGTAACTCTGCCCCACCACTGCGGTGGCACTCACACTGTCCCTCCTGCCTGGCACCTCAGCTTCAAACCAGTTTGCAGAGGACCCTGCTCCGGTGGGGTTACAGAATCCCCACCCCAGTCACCTGGACAGCTGTGTCAGCCCCTGACCCTTCAGTAGCCGCTATCCCTGTAGCTAGCTGTCTTCAGCTTCCTAACCCCACCAGATGAGCTGTGAATAGTAAAAGTTATATACACATGCCATTGTCTGGAGAAGCAGAGCACGTCTGTGGGAACATCTTGTTCCTATTAAGAATTCAGGGAAGTGGCTTCCTTGTATCCAGCCAGACCACAGATACTGAGGTAAGAAGAAAGCTGAGAAATTACTGTCTCCTTCAAAGAATCAGACAGGAGGGGACCTGATGGCCCTTCTCAAATCACATCTTCCAAGCCTGATAGCATTACTGCTTCTGTTTGCTGTTATTGTCAGTGTATCTGTCTTGATCAGGCAAAGACGTGCTTCAGTTCAGCACTGGACCACAGAGGGTTGCTCACTGTTAGAAAAGAAGTCACAAGGCCCCAGTCCCTTGCCCCTTACCCCACGCACTGTTCACCTCTCCTCCAGCACAGAGGCTCGGGGGCTCGGTGCACAGCACCTGGCCAAGGGGCTGGGATGCAGGAGACGAGAGGGGCTGGGATGCAGGAGAGGAGAGGGCACATGAGTGGGCTGTTGCTGCCACTCAGAGGTATGGGATGTACACGTGGAGCCAGCGCGCTACTCAGGAGGTTGGCAGGCAGGAGGCTGCAGCCTGTGATTTTTCTTCACAGTCTCAACACTCTATGGACTGCAGCCTCTCTACCTCTCCTCTCATCCCATCAGGAGGCTTACTCCCGCTGCCAAGCGCTGAGGGCATGCCCCTTCCACAGCCCACTCCCGTGATTTCTTTGGTGGGCTGCACCAGAGGAGTCGTCAGACACTAAACAAGAGCAGAACTAAACTAATCATCCTCCCTCGAACTCTTTCCAAATCTGCTTTGCTGCGCTTTCACAACACGCGGCCAGGTTTCAGGTGAGAGACACGCACCGTGCGCTTCACGGGCTCCACCGCGCCGCCTCGCCAGCACCCGCAGCCCTCCCTGCGCATCCACAGGGTGCCTGTGGCCGGGCGGGATCCCCGCCCTGCGCTCAGAGGCTTTGCAGCGCTGAGGAATACCAGCCCCGAAAGCTTCTGTGTCCAAGAGTTGAGAGATGCAAATTTTCCTCCCTGTGCTTGTCCACGGCCACGGAACCTTTCAATGTAAGTGGCATCCGGCATCCAAAGCCCGGTGCCGGGCGGGGCAGGGCTGAGTGGGCGGATGGGGAGCACATTCCCCACCGCCTCCATCCCTCCCTCCCTGCCGGTGCTGTCCCTGCCGCGGAAGCCACAGGGCGGGCGGCAGCTGCGTTGGGGATGCTGGGCTTAGCGCGGCGGCCAGTGCCATCTAGGGGATTGGGAATAGATAACCAGCCCCCCCAAAGCTCCGCAGGCACCGCCAGCGCCCTCTGCCAAGGGCTCGCGCCTTCCCCCCTCCGCTTCTCTCCCTTCTTTGGGAACCGCTCCCGCGCCCTGTTTGAAGGATGTTGACAGACAGAAATTAAAATGAATGGCTAAAAGCTCGCATCAACTCCATGTCAAGGCTGCAGACGGAAAGGACCTTGGACGTCCTGTTCGTTGTGGGAGATGGCGGTGCGCAAAGGGATGGCAGACGGAGCAGCCGAGAGAAAACAGCAGCCAGGTCTGAAAGAAAGGTTTGGGGAGCGTTTAAACTGATTTTTAAATTAGTGTGATAATTGATAAAATATTTGTGTTAATCACAAAAGCACTGGGGTTTGAATAAACCAGAATACTAAGCTCTGAAGTGAAGCATGGACACTAGATAAATTATATGATAAAATCATTCTGTTTAAAATCACCTTGTTAGGTTATGTTATGTCATGTTATATTATGTTACGTTATATTATGTTATATTATGTTATGTTTTCCAAATAAGTTGTATCAGCTACCAGCTTGCAAAATCAGACTTCCCAATAACCCTTCCTGCCTTTGTCTGATCAATGCTGCTTATCTCAAGGAGCAGACTTGCAGAACTTCTCTGGTGGTTATCTACAAGGACCAGATGGTTATCTGTGACTGATTATCGCCCGGAGGCTTTGTGAATTTGTGTAAGGATGTTTATTCGACCACCACTGCTTACCTGCCAAAATTATGACAGCAAAAAACCCAAAAATTATTGATTACAGCGAGAAACCATAGTATAAGAAGAGGCTGCAAACCAAGGTTCGATGGGGCGTGGTGTGGGCAGTGACCCCTCACGTTCCCCAGCGCGCTGCTTTCTCTGTCTATATCAAATAAAGCAATCTAAATTTTGCTAAATATCGAGAGTTTTGTCTCTCATTTATAACATTAGTATTTTACTTAGGTATATATCAGGTGATAGAAATCTCTTTCTCATCGTTTAGGTAATTACACATCGTAGAGTGCAGGTTTTTATGTACAGAAGCGATGAACACCTGCCAAAGACAACACTTTGCTGCCCCAGAGTGTTCTTCCTCTTAAAGGTCTCCTCCAGTTTTTCACCCCATTGGCTTTTCATGGTCTCCATGAAAGACAGCAGAGGATGCACATTCCTGCTCTTTCATTGAAGGAAATGCTCAGCTACAGGTACAAGAAGGGGCAGGGAGAAGGATGCAGACCATCCCCCAGAAAACCTTAAATTACTTATTTATTATCCAGATTCATCAACTGAATAGTAAGTTATTCATCTGAAAAATCAGGTCTCATCTGAATCCCTTTTCTTTAGTTAGGATCACGGAAGTACTCGGGGTATTTCTGCACGCTTTCGACTGCACAGTCCGGCCGGGCCGTCCCACACGAACTGGGGGGAAGTTCCGGCAGCAGCGCCCGGCCCCGCCCCTTCCGGCGCGCGCGCGGACATGGCGGCCGTGCCCGAGGAGGAGGCCGGGCCCGGGCCGGGGCCGAAGCAGAGAGAAAAGCAGAAGAACAGGAACAAGAAGAAAGCGGCGCCAGGTGGGGCGGGACTCGGGACCGTGCGGGGCTGGCGGCTCGCCGGGAGGGCCGCGGGCTGAGGGTCCCTCCGCGGGGGGTAGAGGCGGCTGGTGGGTGCTTGGGGCCGGCAGCAGCGGTGCAGTGTTGCGATGTGCCCGCCCTCGAGGTACTCGGTGTCCTCGCCTCAGTCTGTGCCTTGTTCCTGTGTAATATACCTGCATACTCATCTTGTATGTACCCGATCAAGGACATATCTCAGCTGCGGATTTAGTCTTCTTCTTCTTTTTTTTTTTTTTTAATATAAATAGTTTAAAACAGTAATTTTTATAATGTCAGAAGAGATGTAAACCGCACTCAACAGTGTATTAAATCAATCTTCTTATAACAATAGCTTTTTTTTTCTTTTTAATAACAGTTGATGAATCTGAACTTCTTACTGTGCCAGATGGATGGAAAGAGCCAGCCTTTACAAGAGAGGATAATCCCAAAGGGCTGCTGGAAGAAAGCAGTTTTGCAACATTGTTCCCGAAGTATAGAGAAGCCTACTTGAAAGAATGCTGGCCACTTGTCCAGAAAGCCTTGGGTGAACATGTATGAACTCTTAATAATTGTGATACTGCACTTTACCTTTTGGGATATACAGGTCTTATTTAAGTTAGAAAAAGTAGTGCAAGTTGCTTTTCTCATACCATATTTGTAAATTTCTGCTGTGCTTGCATTGTGAAGAACTGTGTAGCCAGACTTGCAGTTATTTACAAATGCTGTCAGCAAAGTATTTGCAGCAGCAAATATCTCATCATCCAGGCACTGACAGCTTTGTTGTGCTTGAATTCAGGGAGATGACAGAGGTGGTGCTTTGGGTCTTGTGACACATATTCAATCTGGGTTTTGTCTCTTGTGTGTGTGAATTTTCTTAACCTAAAAGTCATTTAAGAAATTTTGGAAAATAGCTTTATGTTCTGTTAGTTAACTGCTTACTGCCAAAACTGAATTGTGATTCTGATCTGGTGTTTCTTTTCAAATATTGCAGTATGTGAACGCAGCGCTGGATCTAATTGAAGGAAGCATGACTGTCACTACTACTAAGAAGACTTTTGATCCATATGCAATCATTAGGGCTAGAGACTTAATAAAACTTCTGGCAAGAAGCGTTCCATTTGAGCAGGTCTGTAATAAGTCCTGAAAGTTTTTATCCATCATAATGCTTATGTTTTATCTTAAATTCTATCATAATACTTATAAAATACTGCATTTTAAAATGCGGGAATATCAGGTGAGTCAGGTAAAATAAAATATATATTTAAAGTAAATATATCTGAAAGTAAAAGGAGGAGAATAAACTGAAGTATTCTCTTGACTCTTATGGGTAATACATTTGAATTCAGATGGTATTGTCTGCATCTTTTTAGGCAGTTCGTATTCTTCAGGATGATGTTGCATGTGACATCATTAAGATAGGCTCTCTGGTGAGGAAGAGAGAGACTTTTATAAAAAGAAGAGCACGGCTTCTTGGGCCAAAAGGATCTACTCTGAAGGTATTTCCTATAGGTGTACTAACCAGATAATACTGAGATCCACATTTGTGTCAGGTCTTCATATTATACTAATTTAATTTCTTTTTTTGGTGTAGGCCTTGGAACTCTTAACAAACTGTTATATTATGGTGCAAGGCAACACTGTTTCAGCTCTTGGACCCTTTAGTGGGCTAAAAGAGGTAAGATGAGGTACATGAGCCCTTTGTGTAGCAAACACAAACTTCTCTGCCCAGCTCAAGGATGGGTGATACACAAAATCTGGCAACCTCAGCAGTATCTCACTGACTTTTCAGCTGTGTTTTAGTAAGCTACATTTCCATGAATGTCCATAGCATTATCATCTTAGCTGCTGAATTTTGTTTAGACTCTACGGTCTTTCTGTCTTGGAAGAAAAAGCATCTGTGTATATTTTAATAACTATGTGGGAGAAGAATGCTTGTCAAAAGCAAGTTCCTCAAGACACCATAAGATCCATGGTAACATGAAAATAATGTTTGTGGCGCCTGCTGGAGTCTGCTAGAAGCACGACAATATTGGCATTTTTGAACTGCTGTTCCTTCCAGTTAAGCCTGTGCTTTAGCTTTTTAAAGGCTAGAATCAATGATCTTGGAGATCTTCTCCAACCTTAATGTTTCTGTAATTTTAAGACTTACTACTTTGGAGAAGCAGAGGCAGGGAGAGGAAGCATGATAATTTATAGCTGATATTTTAATTGGTTAGCGTTTGAAATACTTGCTGAGCTTTCTGTTCTTTTTCTTTTGTATTCAATACAGGTTAGAAAAGTTGTTCTGGACACAATGAAGAATATACACCCCATATATAACATCAAGGTTAGCATGGTCCACTGTGCATCTTTGTTTACATGAAAATACTATTTCCTTCCGGAGAGTTGTATGTTAATAACTTACATGTTTCTGTATGGTAATCTATTTTTGAGAATATCTGTAGTGTGCTGCTTTATAAAAACCACTGACTTCGACAGCCTTCGTTTTACTAGGATACACTGCCGTAACACCATTATGGCAGTATCTGCAAAATCAAAGGAAAAGTGTGTATAAACTTTCCCCTTTGATTGTTGATTTGATACTTGCTCATTTAAACTGAAGCACCTTCTCTAGTGCATTCTGTCCCTGTTTTGAGACATCTTTCTGGTTCTGCTATTCATAATTAAGCCCCTCTGCTCTTACTGAAGTGAGATGTGGAAGGTTTGGATGTAGCCTATTCCCTGTAAGAAAGTCTAGTGAAACTTCTATTTTGGATCTCTTGGCTTCTACTGTAATACTGGTTTTTTTAAAATAATTTCTTTGTGGCGTTCTGAAACTACTGAAGACTTTGATGATCAAAAGGGAATTAGCAAAAGATCCTGAACTGAGGACACAAAGTTGGGAAAGATTTTTGCCTAAATTCAAGCGGAAGAACTTGAAAAAACGCAAGGAGCCCAAGAAGAAAAATACTAAGAAGGAGTACACACCATTCCCACCTCCGCAGCCAGAAAGTCAGGTCAGTTGAAACTTTATTTGGTTATGCTGCAATACAGCACACCTGAAATTGTGTTCTTTGTGAAAAGAGATGGGGAGGCTTTTTCTGTCATGTTCTGATTCCCTGATATTACACATCTGGCTTATAATGCATAATTAACTAAGGCTTCTTGCTACTTGCCTTACACAGATTGATAAGGAATTGGCAAGTGGTGAATACTTCTTGAAAGAAAGACAGAAGAAACGCAAGCAAATGGAAGAGATAAAGGTAAAGTTGTACTGATCCAGAGTCCAGTTAAAAAGCATTTGATTGCTGACTTGGAATCTGATGATTTTTTTTGTCCTTTTTGTGCTGTGCTATTGCTACTTGACCTTTTTGTTGGTAACTTCAGGCAAAGCAAGCAGATGCAATCAAGAGAAGACAAGAAGAAAGAAATAAAGCTTTTATCCCACCAAAGGAAAAGCCAGTTGTGAAAACAAAGAAAGGTAACCATTTTTTTTTCATGTTCTAAAACCTTCTGTTGTCAATTTCTAGGCTGAGTGATTTTGCAAATACAGGAAAAAGAAAGGTCATGCAAAAAAAATCCTGGTGGTAAGATCCATGCCCAGAGTTGCCAGGGACAGTAGAAAGATCATCTAGCTAATAATTCTGTACCTATAAAATGGCAGTTCTCCATTGAAGAGTCAATCTCAATTGGTCTTTCTAGCTTCATCAATTTTTGCCTTTCAGTTTTACAGTGAAGCTGCCATGACTTTTCTATTCAAGTAAACAGAAGGCAATACTTACTTGACAAATTTACATGACAACTTTGAAACAAGATAGGGTAAATAGCTTTTCCAAAGGTTAAAGTAAAACCACAGTATGTTCAGAGTAAGAGCTTATGTTCTCAAATGGTTAATTTTTTTAATGCACTAGAGAAGCAAGTCTTTCGTTCTCACTGATTATGCTTCATATTCATAGTATTAGATATACTATTAGCTATACTACTTACATATTATTACACTATATATTACATAATTTCTTATGAACTTTAAAGGTTGTGTTTCTTGAAAAATGTGTTTTGTAGCATTGATACAGTACTTTCTTTTGTTGTGATGGCAGTAAATTTCCAGTGATCCTTTTGTTGTTTGCACTATGTCTCAAATGTGGTGCTTTTCTAGCTGCTGTGTGTTTTGAGCTGAAATCCTTCAGTCTTCCAAGAACAGATGACAGAAGTAGTTTGTATGGTTTCCCACCATTAGATTTAGGAATTAACTGTGTGAGATAGAAAGTTAGATCCAAACTCGTAACTTGTGCTCAAAAGAGAAAATACCATCACCTGTGTGAACATAAGAGTAGGTTATTCGTGTTACTCAGCACTACATGTTTAACTTCAGTATTCTGGCAATCCCTGTAGAAGTTTTTAATAAAGGTTTTCATGCAGGGGTCAAAGATCTACATCATATTCCCCCAACACACCTTTCCCCATTCTTTGTCTGACAGTGGCCCTCACGGAGAGAGTATAAGGATGGGCCAGGCATGTTTGGGATCGTAGCACTTTAGTTACTTACAGCAAGATGAAGCCATAAAAGCTTCTCTGCATATAAGCACTCAGCATTTAACTTCCTTTCTTACGCAAGATCAATCAAGCCTGTATCTAAGAGTGTGTATGTATTAATTCCAGAGTAGTACATCTGTGTTCTGAAGAGATGATAACAGTCTGTGGGTGCAACATCTGTGTTCAAATGTTGCTGTATGGGATTTTTTATATAATTGTTCTTCAAATTCTGCTGAATAGGATTTGTAGATAATACTAGTTTCAAAAAAATATTATCAGAATAATATATAAAATCATTAATGAACATAAAATGAGTACTAACCAGTGCCGCAGGATGCAGTTTACTGTGTTTATATATATAGTCTTCTCGTAGACTATAATGTTAACATTTTTCAGAAGTAAAATTCATGTCTGTTACCTTTGTATTTCTTACTGTGTAGCCTCCACTGAGAAAAAGATTGATATTGAAGCCATCAAAGAAAAGGTAAAGAATGCAAAGAAGAAGAAATTAGGAGCACTCCCTGAGGAAGAAGTAAAGTTAAAAATGGCAGCAGATGAAAAGAAAAAAAAGAAAAAGAAGTAATTCACCACCCAAGATGTTTACTTGTCACCTCTGATAATGAACATTTTTACACTTGGAAAATGGGAGATTTTTTGTTGTTAATATAATGTGGACAAGAAAAGACTAAGTAGAAAGACCATTCTCTTTTCCTAACTACAGTTTAATTAGTGGACATAAAATAGCTGTACAGACTTGGTGAGGCTGGTGAAGAAAAGATGTGCTACTGTGTTGTTTGAGAAAGTAAGAGAATGTATTTGGCTAATATCCATCTGTCTAAAGGGGAGGTTTCACAATAGAAACATTGAGCAGTTTGATGTGGAGTGTTAAACATTTGGGTCAGAGAACTCTGGGAGGTGAAGCTCAAGGTAATTCTGTGAAAGATTACCAGACAATATACAACCTCAAGCTGTGGTGATAACTTTTGCTAAATGGGCAAGATTTATTACTATATTATGCTTTTATTTTTGTAAAAGCTGATTATATTTGTGTGTCTTGTCTCAATGTTAATAAACTATTTTAATACAATGTTCTTAAATCCATAGTTAATCTACTGCACAACCTCCATTGTGTTGTCCAGGAAACAAACTCACAGTTTCATCTGAAAATCAGACAAACCATAAGCTTCATTGCATGCCATTATTAAAATGTAATTTATTAGCATTATCCTGATGGTTTTTTCACAGAATATGGTACAAAGTAAATGTCTTTACATAGGGATTGTGCTGTAGGGAAAGCAAAATGTTGTGTTATTTACCTTTAAATATATTCTTAGTTTATTTCCTTCTTGCAAGAATGTCTTAAAAAATTGTGTTCCTCTTTTTTTTTTTTTTTTGAGGCACTTCACCTATTTTAAAGGAAGTTTTGAGGTTTTTCAATTTCCTGAAACTGAAATGTGATGAAATAAAGTGCACCAGCAGAGCAGCTGTTCCTTATTTCATACATCTGAGATTAAAGAAACAAATGTAATGAGGAGATAGAGCCACACCTAATTTCATGGCTCTGAGTGCTTTTGCTGGATTTTGGAATTTTGATCACTGCACATGCAGTGGAAATGATTCTCCTAGAAGGATGCAGCTCAATGCCTTTTAGGTTAGTGACCTTTTATTTGAAACTAGTAGGTGAAAACACATCCTCTTTTTTTCTTTTTTTTTCCCCACAAATAAATAAGAATTGAGAATATACATGTGCATTGGGACATAGCTATGGTGCCTGCCCTCTAGGGTAGGGCACATCACCCTAAGTGGACCTTTCAATTATGTGAAGAGTTCTTGGCACTTAATTGTTAAGGAAAAAATACTCCCCATCTTCTTAGGGACTGTATTGTTCATAAGTGGCAGTTTCTTTTGGAATCAATCAGAAAATACTATTTAAGCATCTTTCACTGAGAACATGATGCCAAAGTCAGAAGCCACCCATCTCAAAAACTACAGTGATCTGATGGGTTCAGTGATACCAGCACTATGAAAAGCTTTTTAGAAACATCAACCGGTGTTTGGCAGTCGGCAGAGTAAGAGGACACTAAAGTTCAGGGCATGGTGGGTAGTTCAGACCTCTCATGTAGTGAAATGACTAATTTCACCAGGAGATGCTGCAATAGTTGAGTTTAAATTCCTGCCTTCACAAACGTGCTTCAGCAGAAGAGTGCAGAGTGAGGACCCATTAAGGAGTTTGACAAGCCAGGGAAGGAGCATGAGCGTATGAGGGGAGGGAGGGTCCGCGGTTCTCATCTGAACTGCATCTTTCATGACAGAGGAGTGGCACACATTCCCCTGCCTATTTTTTTATAAGTTAAAAACAAGTGTACTGCTGTTTTGTATCACACTGGTCTTTTAGACTGGTATATCATTTCAGGAATCTGGCTGTGAAAGTATCCTAAAAAAGGGAGTTTTCAGCTGCATCTGCTAACTTCTTGGGTGCCTGAGTTGCATTGTAGGAAAATGTAGCTCAACTTGGAGCAGCCTGGCTTTAAATTATGTTTACTTCCATGGAAGTGCACTTTTTTAAAATTAGGACCCCCAGCTCAGTCATTTATGTAGTTTTTACATGACATCTTTCTCTCCAGTAAAATTCTTAGTACACTGCAGGAAATCTTGTCCTATTGTTATGGCATGGAAAGGCATCACACTGTGTTTAGTATTTCTTGGTTGTTACTGTTGACAAGTTTCAAGGATTGTTGGTAGGACATGAATTAATTAAACTGGAAAATGAAGAAAGCTTTTTCATATTCCCATAGGCAAGCTAAAGGATTTGTCTGCCCAAGAGTCCATATCTGAATGGAAAGGGGCATGGTGTCACTTGCTGGTGCTTTGTGCACCTGTTTTCTGACAGAGTACAGCAGTACAGTTATAAGACTTGTGTAAAACATAAGTAATAGAAAATAAAGTGGGCTTGTAAGAGTGAAAGGTTTTTTCGTATTTTCAGAACACCTTGAACTATTGTAAATTATGTTCTTAAACTGATTTTAAAGTTTACAGACTTGCAAAAACGTGCCTGAAGTCGGTATTTCCATATCAGTGTTTTGCATTTATCATGTGGAATTCATGGACATATGGCATGTGGACAATTCAAAGTGGTTTGATCAACCAGAGCTAAATACCTGGATTTTTGGATATCCTTAAAATGACAAGGCTGCTTTTTTCCTCTTGACTTGATTTTCAAGCTTTTTTTAATTTGAAAGATGCCACATTGTAAAGTTTGGGGGTTTAATCCACCTGGGCCCACAGTTTTTTTCAGGAAGGTGTTTCTTAGGATTTCCTAAGAGCTACCTAAGTATATAGTTAAATGAAAGTGTTAACATTTTGAACTTTAAGGTCTCTGCATTGCTTCTGTTTCTTCTCTTGGACACTTCTCCTTAATTAAACAAAGCAGGGGAGAACTCCTATTGAGCTCATTTTAAGCTCCCTGGACACATCAGTGAATCAGGTTCCCTTCCCTGGATTCCTCTTTCCAGTAGTAGGATATTACCCTGCATGGGGGACAGAGATGGTGCTGGGTGGTCTGCTGTGGAGCCCTGTGCAGGAGAGTGCCCACACATCCAGTCCTGCTGCCCACGTGCCACTTGGAGCCGATTTTTAGATGGGGCTTTGCAGTACATGGCGCTTGAGGCTTGGGTTTCACACAAGAGTGAGTGTGCTGTCTTGGCTAATAAGGCTCCAACAGTCAACAAATTAAGATGTATATATATAAAGATATATATATATAAATATATATATGTATATATATATCAAGCATTAAATTTTTAATTTGGTCCCCAGCCATATTTGCATTTTGAAAAATGATTTATTCTAGGAATGCTGCACTATTGAAATTATTCTAGTACAAGCAGTACTAGCAGATAACTATCTGGAAGTGTAACGTGAGAAATGTTAAGCCCCAGTTCCAGTGTTTTCAGTTAAAACCCATGCCAGTAGTAAGATCAGGAGTCAGGGTCAGGAGTGGGCATGCAGAAACACTGATAGTCATTGTGGTGACAGTACGCAGAAATGAAGAGGTGAGGGGAACTTCCCAGCTTCCTCTACAGCAGTGTGTGCAGAAGCTTCTAAAAGTATAGACAGGGATTGCTGTGGTCCAGCTGCGAGTTTGTGCAGCTCTGCTGCTTCCAGACTCTGCTTGAGCTGAGTGACTGTGGTTGGTAGAGGACATACTGAGCTGAACAGAGCAGCTGTCCCCACAACCTTCTGCCTGCTCCAGATGCGCAGGTTCCAGATTATTCTTTGGCAGCTGTTGAACCAAAGTTATAACTATGGGCACAGCGTGATTTTATTTGGCGTTCTGTCTTTCCCAGCATTGTTTCTAGTGTTGTGCAAGTTGGAGCTGAATCTGGGGTTATTTTGTGCACCAGCAGTTAGCTTTAGCTCATGTTGCAAATTCATGATTGTGACACACAGGAAGCAGGAAATAACAATTTATTATTTGAAACAGCAGTAAAACCCCTATGCTCAAAAAAACCCAAAAAAAAAACCACAACAGGAAAGATTGCAGTGATATATAACCATGTAAACAGGTGAAACTGTTTAGGCACAGATACCATGAGTTTAAAAACAAAGTCTATGCAAAGCAAAGTACCAATGACAAGTGCTCTGTGAAACTGGGAAGTGCACTGCCTGCCACAGGATGCGAATTCCAGAGCTCACCAAAAATTCCTTAAAAATTTTTTTTAATTAAAAAGGCCACTCTGCATCTTGCTGTAGGAGTGCCCAAGATAAGAGTGCAATAAGAATGAGACAGGTGCATGCTCTGCCTGTGCCTTGGCTGTGGGCTGGGGCCTGGCTCCTGGCCCGACACTCTCCAGCCCTTCCTAAAGTGTGTTGGGGAGCTGCCTGCACCTTAGTGTACTGGCTGGACAATGTGCTCCTGTACCCACCAGATCACATGCATACTGCTCCTCTTTAAAAGTATTTTAACTTTTTAACTTTAAAAGAAATTTTAACATCTAAAACCATTTTAACTTTTAACTGGTTCTGAGCAACGATAAAGCTGCTTATCAGTGCTTGTAACTACGACCTGCAATGAAGATGTTATTTCTGTACTTCTAAATCACTTGTGGATGCAAAGAATGTCTCTACCAATGTTTGTGCTGCCTGTAACTTATGTGAATGGAAGAGATGAGCTGAGCCAAGTGCTCTTGTGGTCTTCTACATGTGTGTTACCCACTGGCAGGTACTACAGACCAATATTTTGGTAAGAGCCAGGTGGCCACAATTGTCAGTATAAGGAGTAATGATCTTAAAGCAATAACGGAGATGCAGAACTCATCACATGCAGGTCTGTCCCACTCTGGATGCCACTTGGAATCCTCTGTAAACAAAACAATTCACTTGTTTTCAGTGTAACTGCAACAAGGGCAACAAAAAGAAGCAGTAATTCCAGTGGTACTTACCAATAACTTTGTCACGCTCTGCATTTCCTGGAGAGAGAAAATAAGTAAATATAAGCACACTTATAATTTAGAAACAATTTGACTCTAACCAAAAGGGAATTAAATGTGACCATCACAACGGGCTTATAAATACAGCTGATGTGTTTCTTCTCAGGAAGAAGCAAAGACCTGCTCACTCTGGGAGAGCCCTGCAGTAACTCTCAGGACTCTGCTGAGGAGTGGTTTATCACACTTTTTTGACTTCTACCGCCAGTGGCTGGTGTAGAGAGAGCTCCCCTCCGGGTGCTCCCCAAGATCACTTTGGCTTTTGCCCTGAGCCCTGTGTTTTGAGAGCCTGCAACTAACATTAAACAGCCCTGAGAACCCAGGACTCCCTTACATTCCTTAGGTACTGGTGTTTTAACAGCATCTTCCCGCTCCTTTAGTTTACCAATGGTCGGGTGATGGGGAAAAGTGTGACCATACCCTCAGCTCCCTGCAGGCCAATGGCCACAGCACAGTGCCTTGTCTTTATGGAAATTTCAAGTCTCCTTCCCTCCTGACTCCATGCAGTCATTACAAAGCCATGTATACATTACAAGCGCAGGCATATCAGGAAGACTGCCAGACTTGGGTTGAGCACTGCATCTCCATGAAGGCTCTTGCATGTCAGCCTTGTTCTTTTCCAGTGCTTAGGGGAAAGCAGATGGCCTGGCTGATGTTCACTGGAGTGAGCAGCTTTGGCAGTGCCATGGCTGCTCTCCCCACCTGCAGTGGCACGGCAGGGGCAAAGCTCAAGCCACAGCTCACACATCAGGTAATAGCCTGCAACCCACAGGACAGGAGATGTATCCCATTCTCTGCTTTCTGTTTCTGCAAGCAGTAATTTCTGGCAGGGATAGTAACACCTTAAACTGCATCCACCATATCTTCTGTAACACACCCTCCAGCACCTGAAGAGCAGATCCCATGCCATCACTCCCCAGGGCAGAAAACAGGCTCCTTCTACCCTCTCTTTGTGTATTGCTACCCACTTGGCTTCTGACTGCAGTTTTCCAGCCTATATTTAGGAACAGGAGAGTGCTGTTCCTGCCTCCTGCTAGTATCTTCTGTGTGCTCTTTCCCCTCCTACATGTGCTTGGGGAGGATGTCTGGTTGTCATCTACTTACGACACAGCTTGCCGGCACACTGGTCACCACCACACTCGCTGCATGCGTCTCCCATCTTGTATGGGCGCACTGGGTAATTCCCACTGCAAAGGAAAGTAACACTGCTCTCAAATGTCCCTTGGGAAAACATTAATGCCTACTGCTAACTAGGTTTTAACCTGAGTTTTGCTTCATTTGTGTTGACAGAGTGATGGTTTTTTCAAGAGTCCTGAGTGCCCTTGCCCAAGACATGCAGTGAAACAGAAGAGATTAAGTGTAATGGGACACCCTGCTGTTTAGGAACCTGGAGACAGCAGTATTGCACACCTGGGAATTAAAGCAGTCTCAGAGTTGGGTAATTTGTGTGCGTGGAGACTCTGAACTCTCATAGCTGGTTCTGGCTACGGAAACAAGAGCTGGTTCAGTTACTGTGTATGTATGTGTGTATTCAGCCTTGAAGAGGAATGCTCTGGTGTTGGAGAATCTCTCATAGGCAGTGATTTCATCTCTGAGTGATGTAGGTCTCTCTCCTGATCCCTCCCTCTGCCAGTGGTATGAGTGGGACCAACTACCTCTGCCTAGGCTGATAGTGCACCAAACACAGCTCAGTGCATTGCTCAAAGCATGGCCAAAACAAGACTTACAGCATGCCTCAAACTATCCATGAACAAAGGGATTTTTTAAGAATGAAATCTCAGCAGTGAGATGAAACTTCATGGTAAAACCTCATTACTTTCAGCAAGGTGAGGCTTTCGTTGCTTGGTCTAAGCCAAAGAGTACATTCACTTGAGGAAACTATGTATGCATCTTGCCTGGGCCCTTGGCAGAGCTAAAACAAAGTAATGAAGCTGCTGCTTCTCAAAATCAACAGCTGGATGTGACATTACTCTACTTGTTAGCATGCAACTGACCATTTGTGGTGTCCTCACCAAGCAGGGAAGGGCCCAGCTTTAAAGCCCTCTCTAGAGAGCTTTACGTCTCCAGAGAGCCCCCTGCCTGCTTTGCTGGGGGCCGGTAAGGAATCACTCCTCTTCCCCATGCCAAAACAGGGCAAGAAATCTAGTGGGATTTGGCCCTCTGCACATTTGGATGTGGGGCTTCTGGGGAGAGCAGCAGCTGTATCACTTCAAGGTATCTAGTCAGGGGTACACATTCTTCCAAGGATGAGGCATGGGCAAAAGGAATGCCAAACTTGCTTGAGTTGAAGGGCTTCCTGGCCTTGGCCCAACATGGTAGGCATGTAAGGCTTTTAAAGCTGCATTTATACCGTGGCGATACAGCTGGAGAAGAGAATACATTCATCGTAGCTGGATATCCTACTGACTATGCACATGAAGGACCTCTGGATCAAATTTTGTCTTGAGCAGCCCCAGCCTTCTAAGCAGCCCTCAGCTGCTAAGACTGCAGGCTGCCAGCACTGCACACTTCAGTGTTTATCCAAACCATTGACTTGGGGGCTTAATCCTTCAGGCATATGTGGGAATATCTTCAGACTTTGGGTTTGCACCTTGGCAACTGTCTGGGGCCATCTTGGCAATCAGGAGCAAGGGATTAACTTTCAGATGATCACATCAGTATTTTCATGTCAACATCTTATACTTAATCCTTTCTTTTATTCCCACTACTTTTTGTCTCCAATATATAGCCCTCATCTAGTGAAAAAAAAAAAAAAAGCTAGTTGGACAAAGGTGAAGGTATACCTCTTCTCTATTTTGAAGACTATTTCCTCCCACAAAAAACAGGACTAAATGGACTGATCTAATAAATTTTCATGTTGTGGAAGGGAAGGGGTAGGACCCAAGCCCTGTGAAATATTCATAACAAAAAACCTTACGGTGGCCCGTAGTTGCAGACGAAGTGTGCTGCATTGCGTATGGAGATGTGTGCCACCTGGGGACAGAAGTGGACAGCACAACCAACCTTGTAGCTTGTAGCCCAAACTACCTGCAAAGACAGATGGATACACTGGTAGAGAAAGGCTTTGATTCAGCACCTGAAGAGTTAGGAGAAGACCTGCTCTCCTCTGTTTTATCACATACAAATGGGAAGAGGAGGACTCCTTTGGCAGGCTTCACAGGAAAAAGCAGCAGTAATGGATCTCAAAATCATAGATTGTTCTGAAAAAAGACTGATTATTTTACCCAATTCACCACGTATTTGTTAAAACTATGCAGAAAGAAGACACAACTGGCTGTAACAGGTTGTTTTCCTTTCTTGCGAAGGAGAAAACTGAAGTTCATCTCCTTTGTTTCAACCTAATCCATTAGCTTTCTGTCTTTCCAGCTGCGGGAGCTGAGTTCACACCTGTGTAGAAAAGGCTGCATGATCTGCTACAGCTCTTATGAGGGCTGACTGCCCCTTTACTAAATCCTGTGGGGACACAAAGCGAATTTCCAGAAGGCACTGGTGCTTTGGGAGGAAGATTGTGTCTGGGCTGCAGTCCAGCCTTTCAACATCATGGCCATAAGTAAAATAATCTAGAGGCAAGGCCATTACTTCACTTACTGATCCTCTCTCTACTAGCACCTTTTCTGTGGGACCCAGCATCCTATCAGAGTGCAGCCAAATGCTGCAGTCCTGGAGAAGTAACTCCCATGACAGCACCAGAGGGGAGACAAGGGCACAGCAGTACTTGAGGGTGATAAAACAGCGGTGATGAATGACTACATGAGCAATACAGAAGGATCCTGGCAACTTAGAACATTTGTGCTTCCACTGACTTAAAGGGCAGGTCTGGCCCTTTCTGTTTATGGCTGTTTGGTACCAACTCTGGGAAGAGGGGACAATCCTCAGGATCCTGAGGGTCTTCTCAGCGCAGTGGCAGAGCAGAGGCTGCTCTTGGCACTAGCCATAGATAACTTCATTCCTGAGGACTGTGAAGGACTGAATAAAAGGACCTTCCCTATCCCAGGAGGCCACTGACTGAGCAGTGATTCATTGTAACTGCAGTAATTGTGCCCAGGGAAAATTCTCCTCACCACAGCTGGGAAGAAGAGGAGTGACAGTTCTCTGACAGTAATGACCCAAGGATACCTCCTGAGGCTGTCAGATATATATCTTCTAGCTACAGTCAATATCACTGCTAACTCCAAGTGAGAATAATCTTATTTTTTTATTCTACACCCATGAAACTGCATGGGCCACTCCTCTACAAACACCATGGTCAACAGCACTGTGCTTTAGTGCCAGGTAAGGTGTGCTTCTGTGCAGTTTCCAGGTGCTGGCTCTTGCAAAGTCCTTGAGAGCAAGCTCAAAGAGAACCACAGTCACCTCTCACAGCTCCTGCATCCAAGTATCTTCCCTGCACACAAGTTCAGAAAGCCCACCAGCTTCACCTCATCTACTCAAGTCCTAAATGCACATGTGTATCTCTGCAAAAAATATTAAATTGTCTCAGGTCAAAATTTAACCCTAGAGCTGCTTTTGCAACCTGTCCTGCTTTCCTATAGATGTGGGTAGTGATTGCAGGGTTGCATGGCAGTGGCAGTCCTTTCCCTCACTTTGCCCACTTCCTTTGGGAATAGAAGTTGGACAAAGCGTGCACATAATGTTTACAGAACTGCAGACATCTCTTTTCATGATGGTACTTCTCCAGCCCTTAGCATTTGTTGGGGGTTGGTTTTTTCTTTTCTTTTCCCCTCTCCTCTCTGTCTGGAATTTTTTCCCATTGACATGCTAAGATGGCTAGTGATAGGGGCAGGGTCCCTGTTCTTTTTTGGAGTTTCTCTAGCAGGGCGGGGGAGGGGGGAACCGCGAGATCAGCAGCAAGTAAAGGGAGGGGGAGGCACTTGCCCGGCCCCCGTTTGCTCGTGGAGTCGGAGAAGAACGGTCGCTGCTGCTTCCCCCACCGCCCACCATCCCAACGCCGGGAGCCACCTTTTCTGCTGTTGGATCCCCGCACTGCTGTCTTCTCGCTTCAGCCTGCTATCTCCAAGCACCCTGCTGAGCACCGGGACGGACAGCGTGAGCAAGACGCCTCTCCTCCATCCCTTTCCCATCTGGGACACCGCCGCCATCACTCCCCGCACTCCTGCAGCTGCGCGGGACCTGCCCCACCACCACAGGTAACTGCAGCATAGGGAAGGGTGCCTGCGGCTGAGGAGTGAAACTGGGTTACTGGTCTGTTCGTTGTTAATTTCATAGTTGTTGTTGTTTTGTTTGTCTTGTTAGGTATACTAGTAAAGAACTGCTATTCCTATCCCCATATCTTTGCCTGAGAGCCCCTTGATTCCAAATGATACTAATTCAGAGGGAGGGGTTTATTAGCTCCATTTCGAGGGAAGGCCCTGCTCTTCCCTAGCACATACCTGTCTTTTCAAACCAGGACAGCATTTGAGGTCTGCCTGATAGAGCTGGGACCCCATTCGACTCATGCACTGCAGCCCACAGCCACTGCCATTGCCTGTTTTTTGGTCACTGCTTGGCTAATCTGACTGCTTGGCTAATCTGACTGCTTGATGGCTGCACTATTTTCTTCCCAAAAAAACCCCATACTGCTACATTTAAAGTAATAAGACAGTGACTCTTTTCCTCCCATAAATGAGAACATAAGAACATCTTGTGCACACAGACATATAGTAAGACTACAGAAGCTGGAAAAGTTCACTGAATCTTCAACAGAAATGTAGAGGTTTTGTATCAAAATGGCAAAGCTGGTTCATGGTTTAAATGGAGAAATGCAAAGCCTACCTGTGTATAGTGGCCACATACTCTACTGCACTTATTGGCGTCGTAATTGTAGTCTTCGGCCTCGTAGAACCAAGAGGCGAGGGCTGTTTTCACGGTAAAGACAGAAACTGAGCCTGTCCAGATATTTTCTCCAGCAGAACTAAATCTGGGGTGAACTTTCCCTTGCTCTTTGAGGTGTATATTATGTTTAAATATGCATTTCTTTGCCCAAGCTTTTGCAGTCTTTGCCAAATCTGGATCCCAAGTCTGCAAAATAAAGACAATTAAAGATCACTTTGTTATATTGGCAGTGCAGGAATTCAGAGCAGCAGGAAAAGCTGGGTCTCAATAGTGCAGATGCTTTTGGTTCGTTCATTTTTTACTTCTGTTGAGACTTACAGAGCTACATGGTAGATCAGCTTGTAGGTTTGTTTCTGATCTGAACTTAAATTGCGGATTAAGCTTGAGGAAATTTTTGGGGGGGTGTATGATCTTGGCTGACTGGTTTGTTGGACACCGAGAGCTGTGTATCACTCAAATACAGCTTGTGACAAGATGAGCATTCCAAGGCTGTGCTGGCCATGTCAGAACATTAATGTAAATTAAACTGAATCTACATGGAATCTGGAAAATGAGGGTTATGCTTACCATATCAATAATGCAAAGGTCTCGTGTAGCCTCGTATTTGTTTAAGGCCATGGCTTACAGGTCAGTTCACAAGCACACTGGGATTTTGGGGACAGTTTAAACTCAACCCTTTGAGCATCATTGTGTTTGGTGGCTTGAAACATTAGTGCTGAATTCGTATTTGTGGAATGACTCATTCACTTGCTATTCAATTTTAGAGAAAGTGGTTATTTAAGCCACTGAGTTATGTAAATATCTTTTGTTTGCACTGGAGGTGGTGTCTGCCCTTGCTGAGTTTTCTTGTGCACACACCTTGATTGAGTGATTACAGCATTGTACCTCCTGGTAGATACAGTACCACAAGTATATGCTTGTAGTCCTAGTTATATTTTGTGTTACGTAAATGAAGTTGTCCAGCACTGAACTATTTTGTACTGTTTATTTGTCCTCTTCTGAATTAATTAAAATGGCTTACTTGCTTCTGCAAATGATGGAAAGGCTAAGGAAATTGTTTTGAATGGATCAGAAATGATAAAGGAAAAGGTGTATTTTACAATATTTTTGTAGATTTTTTGGTAGAATCTAACAAAGGCAGGTTGTTAGATTTTATGCCTGTGTTTTACCTAAGTAATCTTTTTTGTACCTTAGCTAAGTCTGAAACTGTGTGTATTGTTTACGCTACCAATTAGTAATTAAAAATCACAAGATCATGCCAAAATGCATCTACAGAGATTTGAAAATATTTTTCAACCTATGTCTTCCATTTCTTCCTTTGCCTAATGTTTGCAGAGGGTGTTATTTTCCCATTGTAGTGGCGTGGATGCTGGCCAGGTGCCCACCAAAGCCACTCTATCACTGCCTTCCTCAGCTGGGCAGGGGAGAGAAAATGCAAGAAAGGCTCCTGGATTGAGATAAGACAGGGAGAGATCATTCATCAGTTACTTCATGGGCAAAACAGATTCAGCTTGGGGAAATTAACTGTATTTATTACAATTTGAAACACCTTCCTCCCACCTCTCCCTTCTTCCAGGATGTAAACTTCAGTCCTGATTTTCCACTCCCTCCTCCCCCCCAGCAGCACACGGGGACACAAACTGGGGGCTATGCTCTGTTCATCAAGGACTGTCTCTCCTGCTCCCTCCTCCTCAGGGGGAGGGCTCCTCACACTCTTCTCCTGCTCCAGTGGGGTCCCTCCAACAGGAGACAGTCCTCCACAAACTTCTCTTCCTTCTCATGGGGTACAGCTCTTGACAAGCTGCTCCAGCATGATCCCTTTCACAGGGTGCAGTCCTTCAGGAACACACTACTCCAGAGTGGGTCCTCCATGGGGTCACCAGTCCTGCCAGCAAACCTGCTCAGTGCGGGCTCCTGTCTCCATGGGGCCACAGCTCCTGCCAGGACCCTGCTCCAGCACAGGTTTCCATGGGGTCACAATCCCTTCTGGCTCTCCATGCTCCAGTGTGGCGTCCCCCACAGGCTGCAGTCGATCTCTGTTCCTCCATGGACCTCCAGAGACTGGAGGGTCACATCCTGCCTTTCCATGGGCTGCACCACAGGCTGCAGGGAAATCTCTGCTCCAGTGCCTGCAGCACCTCCTGCTCCTCCTTCTGCACTGACCTTGGTGTCTGCAGAGCTGCTCCTCTCACATGTCCTTACTTTTCTCTGGCTGTAATTGCTTGTGCACAACCTTTTCCCTTCTTGAATGTATTATCCTAGAGGCACTACCACTGTGGCTGATGGACTTGGCCTTGGCCAGCAGCGGGGAAATGGCTGTGTGGGATATGCAGGAAGCTTCTGGCAGCTTCTCACAGAAGCCACCCCTGTACACCCCCTACACTTCCAAAACCTGTCAGTGCAAACGAAATACACCCACAAAACTAGGACATAAAAAATTAAGATAGGCACTCAGTATATCAGGTATTACATTTGGGGCAGGGAGTCTTATTTCAAGTGAGCAGTTGGTATTTCCTTAGATAATTTAAGGACCATGGATAAAATCTGGCATTGTACAGAACTTATCTTCCAGTCCTGGAAGATAACTCTGACAGTTAAGACAGAAGCTTCATTTTACATTTTGTCAAGGGTCTGAGATGATCATGATGAAAGGCGTGTGACAGCGGGGGGATGCACCTTAGTACTTCACGGTCTCTTTTTCACATTCTGCTTTTTAAGAGTCTATGCACCTCCTCTCCTTCATCCTATAGTAGTAATAGGTTTAAATTTCGATAAAGGTATGCATAATATTAAGGTTGCATAGTAAGTTTAAATATACTTTCCATTTTGTATGACTGCTTAAACTGGCTGACAGATGAAAAGCAGCGTACAGAAACGTTCAGAATGATTTTTAGTTTACCTGCAGTTACACTCCTTATTTGCTTATAATACTGCACTTAAATAGAAAAATTGGACTAAATAGCATGGGAAGAAAATGGACAGGACAGGGAGATTTGCATATAGATATCACTGCTGTTTAAGGAAACAATACTTACATTTTTTCCCCTCATGAACTGCTTCTCAGTTTTCACTTTATAACAAGTTGCTTGCTGACTTGAGGAAAAATTTAATGTATAATATGTGAAAAGTGATGGAAGGGAGCACTAATTCAAAGGAGACTATTGTGAAGCCCTGAAGAAACTGGTGAGACTGCTGTTTTTGAGAAGCCTCAGAACAGAACTAAGCAGTGCTTTGGGTGGATGAGAAAGGGTTCACATTTGTCAGGTAAAAAAATTTTAGATCAATATTCTCAATTTATAATACATGTATTACAAATATCAATGGTTGAGCTTTGTTAGTTGCAATTAAAGGAGTTTCCACTTTGCATTTTCTTTTAAAAACTACTTTTCCAAAATATGTGAATGCCCTGAATTCAGTCTTAATTTTTACATATCTAGGTGGACAGTTACCTCCAGCAAAAGAGAAGTTCCCTGTGAAATAAAAGCACCATCTTCTTTTCTGCCTTTTTGAAGTGCCAAAGGTCACTCAAAATACTGTTTTTAATTCCAATGCTTTTACTTTTGTAAATAGATTTTATCAGGTATTGCACTGCTATCTCCACTTTGAATAGTTCCTGGGAGAGGTCATATTTAAGACTAGGGGTTTGCAGTGTTTTGAAAGAAACTTACCATGATTCAGTTTCTGTTTTAGATGCAATTTATTTGTCTCTTTCTTATACTGCTGGGTTTTTTTCAGATTTCAGTTCTTTAATTTTTGAAAAGAAGAAATTAAGCACAATTTAAAAATACGAACACTGCACTTTTAACACATCCTAACAATATTTCATTTGTTTAGGTCCAGTAAAGCAATGTAGAAAATAGAGTCCAAAGCAACATGTTCTGAAGGTCAGGATGCACAGCTGAGGAGAGATGATGTAAAAGATTTATCTAGAGGAGAAACTAAATTAAGTTTCCTGTTATGTTTGCAATTCAAGTTTGATTACTGTGCAGTTACCCCTCCCAAATGGTGCACTTATCTTTTAGTGTCTGACAACCAGAAATGGAAAATAAACTCTTTTTTTTTTTCTAACTTCAGTGGGGTTGTTGCTAATTACAGCTCTGGCTATGTCCTCTTCTGGTGGTTAGCATGCGAGATAGTAAGAAAGTGAGGCAAAAAGAAAGCTCAGAATTAGGACAGTGTTTGTGGTCCACTGAAAGACGGGCTGTGTTTTGCACGGTAGCCGCAGATGCTGGTCCTGAGGTGCCTGGGGAACAGAGCAGTGGGGGACGCGACTGTCTCCAGCACTCGATCCTGCTGCACTTGGGGCTCTTTGGCTTTCCCTGCAGGCCCAGCCCCGCGGAACTGCCGCTCTGCTGGCTCAGTCCGCGAGAGCCTTGCAGAGAATGCCCACAAAGCTCAGGGAAAGCGCTGTCTGGCAACAGGATCTGCCCTCGCCGACTGGAGCATGAAAGCTGTGCTTCGATGCGCACAAAAGCCCACACCTCCGGCTGCCGAGCCGCGTGTGGCGCCTCGCAACCAGGCGGCTCCTCACACAACACAACGGCAGCGCTCGGCTGAGGGCTGGGACCCTGCGCTTCGAAAGAGGAATTTCAGCCAGAGCGAAACTGCACATATCCAATTGCATAAAGCCTGGTACCCTATAGTTAGAGCTTCTTCTCTGCTTTAAAAAGCAGCCGGTCTTATGACCCCAGGTTTTTGTGGGGTTGTTTTCTGATCTTTTGCATTTGGTCACAAAATCAATCTTTGAGAACCATAAACAGCATCGCAATGCTACAAATTTGTATATAAGTCATGAAAATTCCCTTACCATGTAGCGCATGTTGCTAGCTGGCGGATCCACTCTCGTCCGCAATGTGTTATGGGTTTGCACACAATCCTGAATAAACGCTGGATCCCGAGGATCAGGCAATTTCGATGGATCATAAGAATCAGAGGAATAACAAAAGAGTAGTAAAACCAGCACACAAGTAGAAAATCTGCTTGTCATTGAGAAAGAGAGAAGAGACGGTGCAAGCAGAAAGTCACCACAGTGGCTCTAGGGGCATCCCGGGGGACCCGACAGTGCCGAGCTGGCGGTGCTGAAACGCGCCGGGCCCCGTGCCTGCCTCACCTCTGTGGAGCCCCTCGTCCGGCTGAGGGCAGCTGGGCGTGGCTGCTCTCACCGCGGGGCGGGCGCGGTGCCGGCGCTGCTCACGCCCCAGGCCAGCGGGGTGCGGGCCGCGGCTGCTCCGGGCTCGGACGGGGCGAGCATCCCCGGAGTCCAGTGTGCTCTTTGAGACCCTGCTGCCTGTGCTGCTGCTCTTGCTCGCTCGCTCGCTGTACGACACAGCGCAATGGAACGCCGCCGGGAGAAGTATCGCTGTCGGTCCTGCCCCCGCAGGGCCAGCGCTGAAAGTCAGTTCACTTCTGTGGTTTGTGCACAGGCATCAGGGAAGTTTTCTTCAACCAGTTCCGTCACCGAGCACTTGCTGAAGGCATACACTGCAATTGTCATTAGCCCTTTCCTTACAGTCATGCTTATCAACATCTGGTCTTCCACCTTTAGAAAGCAGAGTGTTTTAGCTGCACGGAGAGGTTTTAGCTCTACCAGCAGCATTTTGCTTGGAAGATTTGTGGGCTGGACTTACCTTAACCGTGGTAATTGAATACAAAGTTAGTCACAGGAAACTAGTCATATTTCAAGAACACTGCTATGAGAATAAGGAAATTAAGCTACAAGTTCACATTAGAGCTGTAGCAGCCTTGTCTCTTTTTTTCTTCTTTAATTGTGGTGGGCAAGCATCTCTCTTGTCCTTAGGCTTCTTTGTTACTATTTATTTGGCCCCTGTAATCCTATTCATAGCAATCACTATGTATTGCAGAAAAGTTTTGGATTAATTTTCTTCTTTTGATGAAACTAGATTCTGTTAAGGCTGTTGCTTTTTCTCTTCCTTATATATTTTTTTCCTTACCACTACAACCAATATGTTACAAAATAAAGCAGATTTATTTATTTATTTATTTATTTATTTATTTATTTATTTATATTCCAGTCATTCAGTGTCCTTTCACTCTAATCTACCCCAAGGGATCTATTAACAAGAACCTCGCTTGGGGCCCATTTTTTATTCTGTGGGATGACATGCTGCAGTGTGACTCAGAATTTGAGTGACCGTGTTCTTAAAACATTAGAACAAAGACAAAAGAGGAAAAAACAGCTTTAAATATTGATAGCATGGTTATGCCTTGCTAATGTTAGTATCTCCTGGCTTGACAGGTCGGTTTCTTCCCCTCACTAACAAACATATATTGGAACAATGGGGGTCAGGTTGAGGGCTAAATATCTCTTAAAACAAACTGAATCCATCAGAGATTTGGACTTTTTAAATGAGGCTGAGATATTCCATTTCTAAACCAGAATCTGTCCTGGGACCATTTCATCTTCTGTCTCTGTTTCCTGCTACCTGAAAGCTCATGATGGCTGCCATCTACTCTACATTTTAGATATTTTCACTATCTCACATCCTAAAATTAAGCTTTCCCAATTGACACCCCACCTTATTCCTTACTCTGTCAACTTTCCCTGATATTCTTCTAGTTATGGAGAACAAGGATTAACTCTGAGAGGAGAAGAACTGAATGGTACAACTGACAATAGAGTAACGGACACTGACACACATAGGCTAAATACAGAAAAGGGCAAGCTTTATTCCTGTTCATAAATAGTAATATATACAGTTAAATCTCCATTATCTGGGGAAAATTGTGTCTGGAATAACTGAAGGTTAAGGAAGATGAATTATTGCTTCTTTTGGATACAGTGTGCCACTTCATACATGTCTTTGTGATGCCCCAGACTTCCAGGAGGATTGTTAGTACATGGAGTAATATCTAGTCTCTGTGGTCCCTCTAGCAACCTACCCCTAGAGCTAAGAGGCTCGTACAGACATAGAAGCATGTTGCAGCTACTGCCAATACATTATACCGCCTCTATGCATAGCCACTTGTGTTTTGCCTTGAGTGCAGAATCAGCCTTTCCTATGCTGGATAAACATTGCAGAGATAGTGAGAGATGACCAATCTTTTTTTAAATGTGTGCAAATTGTGTGAGAGTAATACAGCAGTAGGATCATAATCAGTGTCTTAACTGACCACTACTCATAAAAAAAAGTGTATGGAAATTTCTGTTGTACTAGAAGTACAGCACCAGCACTCAATACAAGAAACAGTGGCCTTAAAATTAAAACACTAAGACAGTATTGGTCACAAGAGGGTCGTGAATGCTCAGCAGGTGGGACGGCAGGCTTGGGGAGATGGGGCCGTGGTGGGGGCTGTGTATCCCAGTCTGGATACCAGTTGGCATAACCTAAAAGTCAGTGAAGAAACAGGTGTTAAGACCTAGTCTTACCCATACCTACGGGAAAGCCATTAAGAACAATTTGATACGTACTTATCAGCTTCTCACGTTCTGCATTTTCTGCAAAGAGATCAGAAGAGGAGAGTAATGTGAGTACCATTCAATGGTTCTTAATGTAAAGAAGTAAGCCTTTGCTCGTGCCTGGCTGATTGCACTGATGATGCCAGTTAATGCCTAAAACATCGTGCAAGGGGGAAGCAGGCCAGCAAGAGTGGCTCCCAACTGATGTGGAGTTAGTATTTTTTATTGAATTGAAGGAGAAGCAGAAAAAACAGCTGTATCAGGATGAAATTGTGTCATGGAGATGAGGGAATAAAAAATAACAACAAAATGGAATTTATTTAAAATTGTTGTACATACCAAACTTAAGTAGTTACAGGCAGACAAATAGAACTACTAATTTATCACAGAAGTACACCTTTACTGAAAGTATAGACGCATTTGCAGGATTGCCTATGTGCATCCTATTGAAATTCCTCATTTGCCCTATAGGAGAAAATGGTAAAAGTGGGTGGTAGCACTTAACTTTTAAATACTCTGTTCCTCCTGTCCCTCCCCCTAGTCTTTGAGATATTTTTTTGTTTTCCTGTGATGCATCAGTCTGAGACTTTCAGATGAGTCAGTCAGGATATGACAGAAGGAAACAAGAGTGCCAAATGCTCAATAATTTCTACAGCTGAAGCTGTCTAGAGTCTGGCTGGTAAAGACTATCCCCATTAAACCTCTGTATAAAATTCATATTTGATTTAAGACATTGCTGCATCTCCTTTAATCTCTGTTCATTTAAAACATTGCCCAGTTTGGGACTAGGTGAGTTTGACATAAAGGTCCACTGCTGTTTGGAGCAGGCTCAGAGTGACGGGTATGGACTGTGGGTTTCCCTGCTGTGCCCGCACCTTGACACTGAAGAGACAGACCCAGCACAGAGTCACTCTGGCTCATCGGGGGGAGGCAAGGAGGAGAGAACAGGCTGAGCCCCTCGCCATTGCCCACTTCTCTCCCAGGCCCAGGCAGCATGTTTGCAGGGAACACCTCCACCCCAGAGAGGTTTTTACTCCAACCACACTCCTTTCATTGTTGCATCTTTGTAGGGTTTGGGAGTGGGCTCTGCTGGCTCAGCCCCACGCCAGCTCCCAGCACCGGCCAGACATCTCACAGCTGCCACAGGCCTGTTCCAAAGGGGTTACCAGTCCTTTTTTAATTGCTCCTCGAGATTGGACTAAAATCCCCTCATCCCCTGAGCCTTCCGAGCTCTGTTACAACTGTTCATTTAATTATTTTCCACCAGCACTCTGATAATACTGAGCAGAGTAGGGAAAAGGTTTACAAACAAGCTCTCACTGCTATTTTTCAGAAAATTGTGGAAATTAGAAATAACTGTGCTTTTTGGTACAGCCTTATTATTAGTTCAAAAATACAGTTGTCTGGAAAATGTGTTAGCACATGCTAAACAACCAAAAAAGCAGAAGATAAATTTCCTATTTCTGCTGGGAGAGAAGAACTAGACAGTTAATATTTGCTGGGGCTAAAATTTTGGATTTGATTTCCTGGCCACATAAAAGGGAGAAAATAGTCTAACTGATACTTCCCTGCATCAGAAACTCTGGCTTCTACTTCTGAGAGCATTCACCAGCAAAGTATTTCAATCATTTCCTTCTTACACTATTCTTCCCAGAGTTTGGTACTGTTGTTGTGGGGTGTGCTACAGACCCACTATACACTTAGTGCAAATTGACTCATTGTCTTTCCACCCTAATTATGCCACTTTTATTTCTATGCAATTTTCTTACTTGATCACTTTGGTCTTACCACAGAGCTTGTTGACACACTTCTCATTACTGCATCTACTGCATGGCTGTCCTTCTTTATATGGTTTTCTTGGGTAATTCCCCCTGCAAAACAGGAACAGTATTTTGTTAGCTGTCATTGAAAGGCTATCACGGGGAGGGAGTACAAATACCCTAATCAAAAAACTGGTCATTGCAATTGCTTGAAATTCCTTTTAGATCAGACTAAAGCTCTCACTGACATGGGGAGCAGTTGATTCCTGCCACTGGAAATTAATGAGACTTCTCAGGCAATACTGTATTATTGTAAGCATACAAGAATTTGCCTCTAGTCCCTCATTACTCCCCTGGATTATAAAAAACAAACCTGTAAAAAGTGTGTAGAAATACTGCAAGGTACCAGATAAACTAGAGAAATGTCTTCCTTTTATTTCTTAAATTACAATGTCTTGTTTGAAATTCATGTAGGGCCAGAGAAAGAGATAATCTTTCTGAAGTAAGAAGATTACACCTTTCAATTTTTCCTGCAGAGACTGAAGTCAAAACAGATTTTCTTCTACCATCTGCATTATGGTGAGTGGTCTCAGCTCTCTGCTTTTTTTAGAATGGGATTTTCTGCAGTCCCAGCTATGTCCAGTAGGTTCTGTTCCCAATGGCCAGGAGAAGTTTCCCTTGCACAAGTGACATGAGAATGTAGCTTATTCTGAAATTTGTTACAACTGCACCCATCATTGTTGGCATCTGATACCAGATCAGTTGGGATATTTAAAAAAAAAAACAAACCCAAATGCTGCAATTAACTTACGCTGGCCCATAGTTACAAACAAAATGTGCTGCTTTGAACAGTCCTGGAAAATTTTCAACTGTATTGCAGAAGTGAACTGCACAGCCAACTTTGTAACTCTCTGCCCAGATGACCTGCAGGACAAAGGGAAGAACGTAATGCGCTGTTCAAATACTGCCAAAGCATTAGGGGAAGAAGGAGAAGGGAAGTATCTCAGGGAAATTTAAATCAGCTGACACCGGAGCAACTTAACCCCAAAGGGCAGCTGGGACAAATGACAGATAATTTTTGTACTTATTATCTGGCTCCCTTGTAAGTGAGAAATTTCCAGGGAATAATCCCTTTTCACCATTACTGGAAGTCGAACTTGACATCCCTGGGGCTTATAATATTTATTTCCAATCTCATGCAACAATAAACTGGGGGGTGCAAACCCTGCTGTAATTCCTGTTCCAAAGCAATCTGTTCCAAGCCTGTACTCAGATCTTTAGTGAAATTAGACCATATATATTAGACTACCCATATGCTAGGCTATAAAGCACTGGGGGCATGTAAGACTTGCCTGAGTGTAATGACCACACTTGTCCGTACATGTATTGGTGCTGAAATCATAGCTGTTGACTTCATTAAACCAGGACTTGAGAGCTGCATCCACAGAGAAGATGCGGGCTGTGCCAGTCCAGATGTTTTCTCCAACAAGTGGGAAGGTGGGGTGCATTTTTCCTGGAATTTTAAGGCAGGTATTGTGGTCAAACTTGCACTTCTTTGCCCATGCTTTGGCAGTCTTAGCTAAAGCAGCATCCCAGGACTATAGAAAAGGAAGAAAACATACTATAACCTGAACTGCAATGACTTAACTGAATTCAGACATTTTTAAACATTTTTAAACTTTTGTTAAGAGTTCCCCTTTTCCGCTTCCCATCCCAGCCTTCAGTTTCTTTCTCTCACTTAACATTTCTATTCCCATAACAAATTTTTGTCTTCTTTCCCCCTTAGCTATTGCAGGACATGCAGGATCTATCCACTGTCCTGTTGTATCTGACCTGTTAATATATTTAGAGCTGGAGTGCAGTCTTTAAGCTGCTACATCTGGAAGGGGTAACTGTGTGAAACTTCCAGCTGTAGAGGGGCTTGGGGGACTTAGTGCCTAGGAAATGTTGTCTGTCCAGGAATTTGTACTTGGCAATTATTACCAGGCCAGATAGGAATTCTGTTCTGCTAGCCAGGACAGAAGGGACAGTCACAGCTGCTCCCTTCCTCAGCTCCTTCTGCCTCTTTTCTCTTCTCCCTCCTCAGCACATAAAAGACTCACTCATCTATGCTGGGCTGAGAAAGAAACACTCCCATCCAAAGAGGCACAAGTGATAATTTAACAAACCAGTCTGGCAGACATGCAGATTTTACGCTGACAGGTGAAATTCAGTACAGGGAAACTCAAGTTAAGGTATGTGAGAAAAAATTGAGTCTGTGCTCCTCATAACAGGTTTGGAGATGGCTACTACCACTGGAAAGTAGTAGATTAAAAAGCAAGCAAAGTATTAGAAACTCTTTGCAAAGAAATGGAGAATAAAACCACGTATATAATCCCACTCCTGCAGAAGTCCTGTTAAATGCTGTGTGCAGCACAGCACCCCACCTCAAAAAAGGTACAGAAGGACTAGAAAGGCCAGAGATAACCTGGAGTAGGATGATGATCCTCAAGTTCGGAGGGCTTTCATATAGCAACGAGAGTGCTCTGAAGCTTCAATCAGAGACATCTATATCTTGTGTGAAGGCGTACCATGATTGGTACACCTTGTAAGTACACCTTTGATTCAAGAGGTTTAAATGTATTCATCCTGCTGTTCTTCCAGAATTGCTAGGTCTTTGGTCTGAGCAGGTAAGTTTGCTCTTTTCCACTAGCTTTTTTAATTAAACATAGTTTTTAACATGGCAAGAAATTAAAGTCACTGGTACTCTGAACCTCGTCCCTTTTCTGTGAACTTCCACTTTTAGAAATGATTCATACTCTGCATGTGCTTATGAATTTAACTTTCTTTCCAGTTACACAGGACTGCTGGAGGGCTCAGAGAAGTGACATGCACTGACTGGGGTAACTTCTCTCAGCTAGCTATACACATTTTCCTTATGTATTCCACTGAACAACATGCAACCTGCCCGTAACCTGTTCTGATATCCACTGTATTTGTAGCAAGCTCTGCTTTTCTGCCTAGATATCACCATCCATACTCTTCAAACCCTGCTACAGCAAATAAAGATCAGGTGTCTGAATGAATGTTCTGGAAAATCCCTTTGTTCAACACATGTTCTAGATTAGAAGAAAAAACAGGAGATGATAGATTTTCAACAAATCCTGTTGCAGACTGCCTATTCAGAAACTTTTTAAAAGCCAAACAGCTTCTATGTATGAAACCTGACCTGATATAAAACAGATTACTATCTCTCTTAAAAAGAGGTAGATGATATACCGAGAACTGAACACTATTTTTTGCAATACAGCTCTTTGCTCTGGCTGAAGTTGAGAGTAGCTAAATCTTGTGCTAAAAAAAAGAAAATCCCTTCAAGTTATTAAAATTGAACAATACTGTGAAAATTAATGTATTTTCTATTTCATGCAAAGAACCAACATATATGTTACAGAAATCATTAACTGAAATGGAAAGAATAGCACAGTACAAATTAAGAATAAGATGGGCTAAATCAGCAGCCCCATCTTTAATAATTTCAAAAAGATCACAAATACCACCTTACCATGCGAAGCATATTGCTGGCTGGTGGATTCACTTTGGACCGAAATGTGTTGTGAGCTCTCACACAATCTTCAATGAACTTTGCATCTTCTATATCAGGCAAGGGATATTGCAGATAAGCATGAAAGTAAGTGAAGAAATCCAGTAAGAACAATGCAGCAAAGAAAAATGTGATTTTCATAATTCTTCAGTATTTCTTCACAAGTTTTAAAATGAAAAATTTCTTAGGTGGGGATGATACCAACAAGCAGTCTTTCAGAGGTTGTCCCTGGGTGTGGAGGCATTTGAAAGTGTTCAACAGGAAGTGAAGAGCAATTGCTTAATCAGGTACAACTCTATCTGACATCATAGCCGGCAGTCAAAGGGTAAAGCATGAAACAGGCATCTGCCATGCATATCAGCAAGGGGCAACACTCCAAGTATACTTCTGTCTTTTCTTTGAGTGTGCTCCATCTTGGGTGACTGCCAAACCATTCTGTGACTGTTGGTCTTATCTGAAGAGATGCTGTCGAACAGCTTTCTTAACACTGCATCAATCATAAAAAACGCAGCTTTGACAAAACAGAAAACTGCTATTCAGCTGATTTTCCAATAGTATTGTTTAGTCATACCAGCTTAGTTACAATTATGTTGCAGGACATTGCTTCCATATCAGAATCACTCAAGAAATAAACAGAATTAGGAAATCTGTGCTTCAGCAGGAGGAAAAAAAAGGTTCCTGAACAGCATCTTGCTGCAGAACAGACATTCTGGCCTGGTTTGCTGTGCAACAAAAGTAAAATTTGGAAATCCCAAACTTGAGTATGTGTTGATTCTCTCATCCTTAGTTATTTGCTGTTACCTGCTAGCCTGAAATTACTGGGGCAGATTCTGTGCTCCTGGAGAGCAGCTACAGGATTAGCACTCCTGGTATAACATTCCAATTCTGATCACTTCTCAGGGCTGTAGGATGGTATGTGCTGGCATTTGTACTGTCGCTCCAACTGTTCTACAAGCTGGTTAAGTTTTTTTTTTCAAACCTAAACCAAATTGTACAAATATGCAAGGGCATAAGAAGAACCGTGTGTTTTAAGAGCTAAGGTCTTGTAACCCAGTTTTAGGTAGGTTTACAGGGAAAATTTGTTGTAAATAGATTGTAAAATATGTTAATGAGTCCTATTCCCTGATCAGTTTTCGTGGTCAGACTTAATGTAAAACTGTGATTATATTACAACTACATGCAGTTTGCACCAAAAAAAATCATCACACCAAAACTGCACCATTAATTTAACAATACAGTGATCTTGCACTTGTATATGCATGAAACTGAAATTCTGTGTTTGGAAAATTAATTGAGATTTTGTGCAGTAGGAAATTTTGATGGGTCCAGGATAGTCCAGGTTATAAAATGCTTTTGTGCTTTTCTGGCTCCATCTAGTGACTCTATCTGTAATTAAAGCAGAAGTTCAGCCTGCCCTCGAGCATCTATATTTTCCCAAGAAGAGTTTTAGACTTTTGCCAGCATTAAGCAGTGGATCTTGACAATTTAGTTATGGGATTTGGATATCACGTTACATAGTCTGGACAATACAAGCCATTGCCTATCCTTCCACAGATCTCAATTGAAATTTAGCACTATGAGCTGGGTACATGCAAGAAGCTTTACAGCCTCATGATTTTGAAAAATCCCCCATGTTTACATCCCACTTTCACACTTCTGACCTGCTTTTAGTTCAAAATGGCTGGAAAAATAAAACCTCAGATTTTTAAATTTTTCCTAATGTTCTATTTAGTCAGAGGACTAAAAACTGGTGAATTACAGCCTATTACAGATATCCATGATGCCTGGGAATCTGTGAAATTACATTTAATTTTGTTCTCAAATCATCAACTTCCCCACAGAGTATTGTTCCTTGTGTTGAGAGAAGATCTGACCTTGACTTACTAGGTTCAGTTGAACAAATGGGGTGGATCTGCTGGGTTTTCTTATTCTGTCCTCAGGATTAGGCAGCTGCAAGATCACTTGGCCTTCCAGACCTGTGAATAACCTAATATTCTGACATGCATTGCTGCTGCTACTACACAATGGCACCTCAGAGCAGAAAACAGATTACTGGACAAGAAGGTGAAGGTATTGAATTTCCACAAGAATTATTCAGTAAGAAACTGTTTTGTAGTCATTAAAAGCTGAAAAATCCTAAAATTATTTTGTAGTAATGAGGCTGTAAACAGTTTCACAATTAACAGAGGAGGCCATTAGCATGTGATTGGACTACAGACAGTTTTACTGTAATTTTGAAATGACCTGGATGATTACTCCTGTAAACTTAAGTGCAAAAGCTTTGGCACTTTGCATATTTTTAGACCAAAGAGTGTTACCTGCCGTACTCAAGAGAAGACAGGCATTAGGTATCTGCTTTTTCTTAGGAGACTCTTCCAATACCTTCTGCACATGATGAACGAAACTGTAATTAATTCAGGTAAAAATGTTTAATTCTGTACCCAAAAGTTTCATCTTTTCAATTATAAATGAAAGAAGCAGTTGTGTTCATCCAACATAACAATTTTTCTGAAAAGGATTTAAAGTGGTGTTACCTGAATGCTGGGTTAAGGACTATGCATTTCAGGAGCCTTTATGTAACAGCGTCACATACATTTTTGAGATTTCCACCATTTTGAGATTCCAGTGTTGTGGCTCTCTTTACAGGTCTACACAGCCCATCCATTTATGATTCATAAATTTTACCCATTTTCAATTTTGTGTCTGAGCCTTCAGAACAAAAATTGCTCCTGCATCATGCATGATCTCCAATTATCAATTCTGATGGCACAGGTACTTTAGCATGTTCACAGTGTTTAACCCATGTACCCTGCTTGTTTTTTGCCAGTGATTAGTTTCCTTTGTAATTTTCCCTGAAATGTTGCCTGAAATGCATGAACATTTCAATACGACTTAACTGTGTATAACAAGAAAGGAGTCAACAATCAAGGGAAAGAAAGTTTAGACATGAACATCACTCTAAGAGAAATGTGCAAAACCCTCCAGAATTCTATGAAGACAAGGTTGGATTGCAATTATTAAAATGTAAAAACTACCTGGCTAAGTAACTTTTCATAATTTATTATGCCACAGAAAAAAAAAGAAAAAATACTTTCCTATGATACTGTCTAGTTCTAGCCTTCTAAAAAATTTACTGCCAAATAAACAGCAAAACTTAAATCCTGCAGCCTTGCTTTTGTTTTTGTTGTAGGCAGAACCAGGGGCAGAAAACAAGAGTTAACACTTGAAGAGAAAGAAGTGAGAAACGACAAAAAGAACTGAAAGGAAAATGCTCCATAAATGATTCTGGTAACTTTTGATATTTTCATTTCACAATCCAAAGCTTACTAAAAAAGAATCTCACAGATACCATTGTGTCTGGTAACAGTTTCTCTGTAAGTAAACTGAACAGTATTTTCACCTGTAATTTACATGGAGAGCAGCCTAAGCACCTTTGAACACTGAGATAAGAAGTTTAAGAGCTGCTTTTATTAGCTAAGATCTACTTGACGTTAAAATTATCATCTGTTTTAGATCAGTGAAATATGTATTTGCTCATAGATGAAACTGATGATGTCAAACTGACCTGATGTCAAAGGTTATTTTTTCAACATGGGAATGAATAAATAAACTTAAAATATTAAGTGTTCAAAACAAACGCTTACTTTCTCAGCAGCATTAAGTTTCTCAAAATTACCACTGAGAAATCAGAAATATATCATAAATTTCGTCGTTGATTATTTAACTATGTGTTATGTTCAAAAATGCATTCGTCTATTCCCTTGCAATCCCTTGCCACGGCTGCATCCCAAGTCTACAAAGCATGAAAGGTGAAAGGGTTGTGCAATGTTGAGTTACAACAAAATCTTAAAACAATCAGATAAAACCAGTCAGCAATAAGCAGATAAATATCAAACGCTGGAGTTGCAAAAAGAAATACTTCCCCTTATTTAGGCAAGTACATGTGTTTTATTTTAATTGACTTTTCCTATTGCACCACAGAAATACAAACTAATTTAATTAGACAAGATTTTCCTCCCTTCAGTGTTGAAAATTAACTTTGTAAGAGCTCTTGCTAGCGACTGAAAAATATTTGAATGCAGTTTTGTCTTCAGGCAAGGAATTGCTGGCATGCTATTAAACATTAAACTTTTGGGGTTTTATTGTTGAACAGGTCATTAAGGGTTTTGATTTTATACATAAAAAAATAATTCAAAGTAAAAATGAACATATATTGTAGATTCAATAGTACAAATTTTTTTAAAGAGTGTCTCTTAAAACAAATATTTACTCTTCCTATGGTACGGCTTTAAATACACATCAGGGCATTTTACAAAGACAGCTTCATGAGGTAAACATGCCAATTCTTGGCCAGTAACTCATGCTACTACCTCTTACTTCTTTGTAGCTAATTCCTGAACATGAACGATCTGTATTTGTCTTCATTACTGTTTTTCAGAAAGTTTACCATGAAAGTACCCAATTTGATATCTTACTAGAAGATGCTGTGATATCTTCATAGAAGATGCTGTGATTTATTTACTCAGGTTTACTAGCGCTCATACGTTTCAGTTCACTCTTAGTTTCTTTTTGGACTTTACAATTAACTCCACTGGCTGCTGACACTCTTTCCTCCCTAAGGCCTTTGGTTTCTTCAAGCCATACTTTCAGTCATAACTTTTCCTGGTCTTCCTATTCGTGAGCATTTAAAGCTGCGCGCGGTGTCTTTTGAAAACTTCATCGCTTCCAAAATCACCACCCTCCCCTCATCTGCCAATCCAGCTTAAAACCCACCCAAGGAAAGGGCATTCTTTGCTGAATAAACGCATGCTCCCAAGTGTGTTCAGGATGCTCAGCGTTTCGCTACCCATCGCTAACATGTTCCTCTTGTGGCACTACGCGGACTAAACATCAAACATCTGCTTTTTCTGCATCTTCTTCACTTTGGTTTAACGCTTTCTAGAAAAAATCTTCACTTGCCACCGGAAAAGTCCTTCAGCCCTCGGGGTACAGCTCATGCGTTGGCTTTAGGAGGAGAGCCAGTGCCGCGGCCAGAGCCGTGCCGTGCCGTGCCGTNAGGCGGCGGGCGGCCCGGGCGGTCTCCGCGGGGCGGCAAGGCCGGCCCCGGCCATTACGATCCCCGTCAGCACGGCAGAGGTAGGAGCCGGGGCGATGCCGCGGCCGGCGTTCCGGGCGGGAGCCGCCGCGGGCTCGGGCGGGCTCCAAGGGAACCCCAGAGGGATCCGAGAGGGATCGTCCGGCGGGAGGCGCCGGGTGTGCACGGGCTGTGGACGGAGCGGCCTGGTCAGACCGCTTCGAGCTGGCCTGTGTGCGCCTTGAACACCCCCAGCTCCTGCGGTGTTTTGCTGTACTGGTTCGCCAGTGCTTTGGGTTTTGTCTATGTTGTCTTACCAGAACTACTCTTAAGTGCAGGGAACGCCCGGTAATTGGAAGTGTGAAGCGGTGTGACGAGCAGTGCCCGCAGGGGCAGAATCGAACAGATGAGCCGAGAGGTCTCACAGGGAAAAATCAATTGCAATAAGGAAGCCAAGTGTTACTGTTAGTAAATATACGCACAGAGTCATACAAAATCTGTCCGGCAGTGTATTAAAAGAGTCCAAGATGCTTGTTTAGAAAAGGTATCAATGAATGCGTTACAGAGTTTACTACTTGTAGTAGCTATAGTGGTATCCATGTATGTTAAGCCATGTTAGTGCATGCCGCGATTTGGCTCAAGGTCGAAAGGTAGACCTTTGTTTTTGGCAATCACAAAAAGCCTTCTTTTGTGAGGTAGCTCTGTGATTCATTGGTGATGCCTTCCAAGGTGTTTCAAACCAAGAGATAGGTAGTTGCTGTAATCCTCCAAATCTGTCTGTGCTTTTCCCTGCTGGCAGAAAAATGGAGGCCTGAGCTGCTACCATGTTCTTCCAACCTGATGTCAAACTTACTGTGCTTCATAAGCTCTTGCCTGGCCTGTTTTGCCTGATTATTTTTTATTTATAAGGTAGCTGTATATTCCCTATAGATCAGATTATTTTAAAACCAAATCCTAAAAAAAAAAAAAGAAACACTTCACATGCCTGTGATTCTACTGAAGTACTGGCCCAGCACTGAGTAAAATAAATTTCAGACAGATCTCCTATTGTCATCTCTCTGGGTGATGCTTTTTTCCTGGTTGGCTAGTAACTCACTTTGCCATTTCTTCTGTGGGATAAGCTTGGTGCAGGACACTGGAATCCACTAGGATTCAGCATTCTTCCTCTCCACCCTGAAGGTGTTTCACTTGCCACATTCTTATTTGTATGATCTGTAGAAATGTTTTTCATCTGTGATAGTAATTATTTTAGTAAAACTTCTAATTTACTTTAAAAACAAATAGAACTTAAAATAGGGAAAAAGGTGAGTGTAAATGTAAAACTAGGAATCAATATGAAACATTCTGAAAGGTGGGAAAGTATATATAATATAAAACGTGATTTCCAGATTAGTTAGTGCCGTTTTAGCAAGTCTAAATTTACTTGTTCTGAAAGGACAATGCCTGCTTGACTTTTTACTGAATGATGAAGGTAGTTTGAGTTCTGATTGTATCAGCTAGAGCATTTAGGTTTTGTGTAACATTAATTTTTTCTCTATCAGATCGTGGCTGTACTTTGCACATTTGAATTACATTACTGTGAGTTCCTGAAATGCCACTGTCACAGTATTAACTGATAAATAGTGATTTACATAATGGTCTTTTGCTTGGGTATTTTTATAGAACGTGAACCTTGCCATACCCATACTCAGCTCTGATATGTTAACTTTGAAATTGTAAGTCTAGGCACTTGGTTGAGACACAAGTGTGAAACTTCACAATCCCCAATCCACTGCAGTCTGTCTCTGCAAGCATCTGCATTCTTTAGCTGATGGTACTGTTCCATATGTGCATGTCCCATGAACCCTTGATTTAACTACCAAATAACCTGTTTCCTCAGTTGAACAATGACATTGGCTGTTTTCTCATCTGCTCCCTCTTCCAGCAGCCAAATTACGTGCAAAAATACTTCTGAGTTCCAAGGTTGCATCTCTTGGCTGTTGTATAATTTTCTCCTGCTAAATATCTGATTTGCAAAGGCACAGTACTTCTGAGCCTGTGGGAATATCCATGTAAAATTGAGTTTATTGTCAAAATATTGAAAGCAGCAGCACAGCGTATTTCAACAAAACTTTTTTTTGTCTGGGACCAGACAATTCAATTTGTAATTAACTCAGTTCCTTTGGTGCAAAGGAAAAAATATGAATTACTGTTTTCAGCATTATCAATAATTTCTTTGAGTATGCTTTAATTTCAAGATTTAAATTGTTTCTTGTTATATCTGTCTTTCTGTGATTTACTGAGGGTTTGCCAATGTTGCTGTGAAGCTTAAAAATTGTACATTAAAGAAACCAAGCTTGGTTTGAGAGTTTTTGCTTCCTAGATTTAACTACATCCTATTAATGTAAGAATAATTTTAAATTTTTTAAGTGGATACGCGGCCACACGGTCTTAGAAGAGTGATGAACAAAGATGTTACACAAGAAGAAAACAATGTAATTCCAATTGTGGACTCCTAATTTTATTTCTTACTTTGTTATCTTTCCCTCAATTTCATTTTTAAGGTAGTCCTCAGACAGTTTATCAAGTTCACCGGAATCCAGGAAATTCTGACAGTAATACTTACCAGAGTATTCAGCAGATGAGAAATGCAATGGAAAAAGAGATAAAAAGTGAGAGAACGAGAGGAAATGGTCGAGAGTTAGCATTCACCCTCATGCCGTTGTATGCTCTTGGAGTGGGAATGTTTGCAGCATACAAACTTCTTAAGGTAAGCCATAGCAAAAGCATTAAATTATTGTGGTTAGGAGGAAATGTAACTGCTTGGCTTGTTTGTTTGTTCTTCTAATTCTGAGCCTGTGTATATGGTTGTCCAAAAGCCATTTCTTGCTCTCTTTGACTTTGAATGTGAAGTCCAAAGTTAAAATTTTAGCGTATCTAATTCTTCTGTATAAATGCCTCTGGCTTACGTATTTTTATATGCTTGAAGAAGTAGGAATCTTACCCTGCAGCCTCAAATGAGAATCTGAGAATCTAAACTGTGTGCTACCTGAGTAACCTAAGTCTCATTTGTGTTTTCACTTCCTTTTCATTCTTCAGAATGAGACTGAGTATAGGGAGGAGGTGGTCAATTCCTGCAGAGCAGTGGTCTTAGATTAGCAGTTAGATAGAATAGCAAGTAGACTTGACCTTTTGTTTGGACTTCTCATTTGATCATGCAGTTGCAACATGCAGCTTTATTTGCAGTATGGCATACCTTTTCTACCGTTTGTAAATTCAAAAAGGAGAACACGATAGGTTGTTTTTTAAAAGGAATCAGTCTTGAAATGTATTATTTATAGTAAGAGATACTACAGTACTTACAAAGCTGAGAGCGCACCTGAAATATTGTTGCTTGCCCTCAGGGCAAATAAAAATGAACAGGAGTAAGACTGATGACAACATCCTCATTTCTGGAGTCAGTTCATATTAGTCTTGGTATGAGAAAAATATCACAGCTTAGCAAAATTAGTGTGATGCTGCCTAGTTTAGTATAAGATTCAAAAACCATGAAAACTGTATTTTGTGTGTTACAATTCTTTACACTTGAGCTTGTGGGATTAAAATGTAAATATTTTTATTATAGTATCTTTATTACTTTAAGAAATAAATTCTGTATTGTAGTTAATGATAGGAGACTGGATCCAGTAACCTAGAGAGTTTCTTCTTTTTGAAATAGGAACTGCTTTCTTTTACAGCTTTTGCCAGTCATGTTGTGTTTGCTTAAAATCGGAAGTGTTAGTTTAAGATAGGAAGGAGACATCATAGAAGAAAAGTTTCATTAATGTCGCACATTTTCATGGCTGCTGTTTACTTTCACTAAAATTCTAAGTGCAGATTTGTTTTTAGTACACAAATAGTGATGAAGTTGTTTAATTTGATTGTATTTTTTAAAGATGAAGTCACATGAAGAAAGTAACTCCAAAAAGGAAAAAAGTACAGAAGACAAGGCGAAGGAAACAGGTAACATACCCATTCAGAATGCATGTGTTCAACAAAAATGGTTATTTCTTACTGGAACAAAATGTGTTTTCATTGATACAATCTAGCTAAATGAAGACAATCTTTCAAGTTACTGAGAGCAGTTAGGAATCTACAAACACCCGCTTTGTTATTTTGTATGTTTGAAATGCTTGTTTGAGGTTTGTTTATATTCTCCAGATGTAATGCTCTTCAAACAGCTGTAGCAATGCAGTATGATTCTCTGCCTTTAAAATGTCTGATGTTTTTCTCACTTAAGATCTGCTCAGTTTTCATCAGTTTAAATGGAATATAATTGAATAAATGGGGTATTTAAAAATAATATAATTATCTGGTTTAGAACTGAACTGTATTGACAGTGGAACAGTGTGGCTAAATAATTATAGAGACCATTTATGATTTCTAGGCCAAATGAGAAACCTGTCACAAACATTAAGAGTTGTTGCTGTTTTCATACCTTTCTCTCGCTTGTATAGACCCTTTTTTAGTGAATTAAACAACTGTGGTTACTGCGCTAAAAAAAAAGAGAGAGAGAGAGAGAGAAAGGACAGCAACACACATGGACCTCTTTAGGGAAAAAAGGCCAACTTTATTGAACGGACAGCTCGTATTTAAAGCATATTATGTGGAGCTAAGACAGGACAGTAGCTCATTGGACGGTTGGGAAAAACATCCATGAGACCATCCCTCAGGATGTGTTCCACAGGAAAAACACCAGGTGTTAATCTTTATTATGAATTCCATTCTGTTTTTCACCAGATTCTATTCTGTTTTGACCATATTATTATCTTGGGAGAGTCCCTCCCTAACTGAAGCCATAATCAGTTTATCAGTCTGGGAATGGACCTGAGAGGCAAGAGAAGTCTAGGCCTGAGAAAGAATTCTCAAGCTCTCTAAATGTGTGTGTATCCACAAAAAACTAGCAGCATCTTTTGGTGTCTGTGTACGCCAGGTCTGTAATGAGGTTCAGCAGTGATTTGCTACACTGCCTACTCATCATCCTTGTGTGTTGCGTTCTTCTTTCTTCAAAGTTTAATTGTATTTTAGGAGGAGTGACTCCTCTTGATTCTAGTGCATTAAGCATTAAATATATTTGTAAGGTGTAAATAGACAAACACATGAAGGCGTATTAAGTATAAATACAGTACATACATCTCAGGAAGTCTTGCAGCTGCATAGTTTTTGAGACTGGGAAGGTGAGCTCCACATTCTTTCTCAGTTTCTACAAAGGTGTCCTCTGTTTGGGCATTATTGGATTATAGGTTGCTGGGTGGAAAGGACTTCTAAGGCATAATAACGACATAATAAAGCTTCTGTTCTTACCCCACCACTCCCTTTTCATATTGTAGAATTTTATAGATGAAAGAATCTTTCTGGTTTTTAATCTGTTGAATGAAAAATATAAATTAATATCTAATGATATTGTAAAGACATTTTTTACAAAGTTCTTTCTCTCCTGCTCACCCTCTCCCCCCAACCTCCCTCTTTTTTTGCTTTATTGTTTTTGTTTGTGCTTGTTTTTGTTAGAGCATCAGCTTTTAGAACTGGAGCAACATCTAGCACAGACAGAGAAAATGTTAAATTCTTTATTGACTCAGTTGGATCCACTTTCAAACTGGTGAGTATTTCTAAAAATTCTCAGTGTTGTTTCCTGTATATTGAAATTTGCCAAAATGTTAACAAAGAGTTCTTAAAATGATCCTCGTATATATGTATATAGGTAAGGAACAGTTTTAGGAACCTTCTTTGATTACTTACTGTTTCTTTAGCCTTTTGCAGGTAATACCAATTCTGCCATTTGTGAACTTTTTCACAGATACCTCCCATCTCTTGTTCACCAAACATAAATGAAGAAGACATACGATCATTTTACTGTGGCTTAACAAGATGAATTGTAATATTGACCAAGGAGACTAATGGTGAAAATATACTTAAACTCAGTAGCATTTGAAAGCCCTTGTGGGAATTAGATTTTGGTAGCAGAGCAAGTTTCTTTTTTTTGATGTAATTATAAGAAAAAAATAATTATTAAGGTATAGCTGCTTATTTTTGTGTTATGAAATGAATCTGTGAAGTGTGTGTATTTCAGTGAAATAGAACTTGTCTATTTTAGTATGACAAAGAAATCAGTAATATAAAAACTCCTTGTAGTTTTAGAGAAGTTCTGTTCTTAAGAAGCTAGAGCCTTACTTATCTACTAGAAATAAAAGTATCCATGCAGTTGATTTTCTAGACTGGCATCCTTCATGAAACACAGTTTAAAACATGCAGAATTTCCTAACTTGGCATCTGCTGAAACTGTTAAGCAGCAAATTCACTGGCCAGTTTGCCTAACAAATTTCTAGTAGTGATGGGGAGGAAAGTTAAAAAACCTTGAATGAGAAAAGCCTTCAAACTTTAAAGTTCTGTATTAGGCATTGTTGTACTACTAATAACAGTACTTGGGATAATTGTTGCTTTCAGTAGTCATTACTTGACATTGGCCATTTGGGCTCCAATGTTAGAGTACAGCAACATTCAGTAGCTGTATGATGTAATGGCCTCCCCACTTCTCAAGAGACAGTTCTCAAAGGAAAGCTTGACCTAAACATTTCACAAACTTAACTAGGGTATCTATGCACAGAAAGAAATACTGCAATAAGTGTATTATTGTCAAGCACTCCCTTCCAAGATAATCTTTCAGCTGTTAACATTTGTCTTTTTTTGCTAGTGTCAATGCTTTAGCTTGTGAGCAGAAAGATGAAATAATGACACAGCTCCAATCAATTAGACGACTGATGAAAGAAAGTGGATTGGATAAATCAGAAAACAAGATGAAAGGTAATTTAATTTTCAGACAGATAGATAATTAAGTAGTTGATATTTTAGAAGAATAAATAGATCTTACTATAATAATGTTCAGCTTCTGCACCTTAGGTAATTTGTGTGGAATTAGTTTTATTCTGGAGGAATACCATTCTTCCTATTTGAGATGTATCCAATTTCAAATTTTTGATACATCATGATTTATTTAAGAATAGGTGCTCGAGACATTGAACTGGGATGTCACAGTCACATTCTGTTTTGATAAAACAGGCTTTTGGAACATCAGTTCCTAAGCAGTCTGTTTGTACTGGACGAACTTTAGGCAAAGGATTTCTAAATGGGGACCTCTGAGGCTCTGAGTAATGCTTGCATAAAACACTAAATAGCAAATTGTATGTTAGTTTCAACTGGAGACTTCCAAGAGCTGTATAGTAGCCCAAGAGAAATGTTAAATGTTAAGAATGGTCCATTAGAAATTTGGGGAATTTTTGCATTATTGGAGTCTTAATAAAATAGAAAAACTAATTAAAAAATACTTCTAAACTGACATTGAAATTCAGAGCCTTACCCAGCAAACTTTAATTTTGATTATTTTTTTTGAATTTAAAGATCTTGGACACATTTGTAATGAGAAACTTGAAGATCTCATTCAGTCATTTGCTGAACATTCTCAAGAGAAAGAAATGGACAACAGAGAAGATGACTGTAATGAAGATTTGCTTGATGATGTTGATAATGATTACAAAATAGAAGAGCATGAGTTACACAGTGAATGTGAAATACATCAGTTGGAGCCAGATGTTGTAGAAGATGAAGAAATGATAAGCAAAGATGCCGTTGAATCAGAAGAGATGGGACTGAGGAGACGCAATAGATATGAATGGAATCTGCATATGTAAAATTTCCAGAAGCTTATGAATTCTTTTTATAATATTGTATGCACTTTAAACTGAAATGAAGCTATGTGCACTGCTATATGCTTTAAAAAGAGGGGCGAAATACTGCCTTTGCTTGTATCTTTGACAATTCTGTAACTGACTTCAGTGGCAGCAGAATTTTACTCAGGATGTTTACATATTTTTTCTATTTATTTTTTCCCTATAAAAATATTTCTGTACTCTGTATATAATGCACTGTAATTATATCTGATGCTTCACTAAAATATTAGAATATCTTTTAATTTAGGCTATAAAGAATAGATGTTTCATAAATGTTTTGTAACTAGAAAGCATTATGCCACTTGAATTGTGACTTTCTAGAGTTCATTAAAGAGCATGCACTGATGAATTGAGGTCTTTGTGGAAAAATTTTCTCTGGGAGTGCAAAAAGCAGTATAGGTTAAGTCTCTGATACTCATTCATAGTTAAGTTTCTTTATTTAGAGAGGGAAATTTAGGCATGACACTATATGAAAATAATGATATCTGAATTTGCAGTCTCCTGAGTAATGATGTTTAGTTTTGTATGTCAACTTAATCACTAATGTATTGCACTAGATCAGTTAATTTCTTCCCCACTTGCCACTTCTTGAACCCAGCAGTTGTCTAATAACTTATTGATACCCATTAGTACTGTATCTCTGTTTCACATTTATTTTAATACCATAGAATCTGATATTTTGATTCATTTTAATACCCTTTTCTAACATCAAATTAACAGATATGTTGCTATGTACCATGCAAGAACTGTGGGGCATGGGATCCTTTTTGAATACACTATGCCAACTTGATAGTGGCCTTTTTAGGTCAGTATTAGGAAAAGCATTTATTTTCCTTTGCCAGAATAATTTTTGTCCACACTTTCATTATTTACTCATTTTTTTGTTCAGTTAATGCACACACCTATGGTACTGCCAGCCTTTAATGACAGGAATTGCCTTAGAGGTAGGTCTGACAGTACAGCACTGTTACATTTTCTGTTTTATAATTGCACAGCTTTTAAGTAGGCCAGTTTTAATGCCTGAACTCCTCTGGCATCCTTATTCTTACAGGAAAATAGCACATGAATTTGTTTTTATGGAGGAAATGTACTGTACTTAAAGGCACTAAATTTATTATCCTGTCACTCACTGAAATGGAATGAATTGTTCATTCTGGTGTAGAAACATGGTGTGTGTTTAGTTCTAAAACTGGATCACACAGGCTTGGAAGTATCAGCATCCAGAAATACATCCTTAGCATCAGTGTGTTAGTAGTTTTGCACTAAGTGAGATTTTGCCTAACTTTGGAAAACTGATTGACTACAGAGCCAGGGTTTCTCAAGAGGTGGCAGAATTCTTCCCCCAGGCAGAACGCGTGAATCAGAACTGGTACTTGGATACGATTTGATTTTAAAAAATATCTGATGCTGCTCTGGTCATTCAGGACAACTGAAACTGTTTGAAAAAAATCAGTTTCATTAAGGCTTTTCTTTGAGCTATCTAATGTCAAAGCCATTGATCTGAGGGAACGATGGAGTGGGAGCCCGGTGTGCTGCGCTGCCGAGGTGTGTGCAGGGTGCAGGTTAGTCCTGCTCGTTCCAGGTACTGCTGCCGGTGTCCTTTGCCGCGGCAAAGTTTCCCCGCCTGGGGCAGTGTTTGAATCATCGCTGCTGTGCCTTTCGCCTCCGCGAGGTTTCGGATGCTGCTGACAGCTGAAGCCCTTGTCCGCAAGGCTCTGGGCTGCCTCGGGGTGATCGCTGTGTTTCTGGCGCAGGCTACAAACACGCACCGTGCGCTCTCTTGCCGCAGTTTCGAGGTCTGCGATTCCAGCTGCCGGGGTTTGCCGGGGGCAGGACCCGTGTGATGTGTAAACGCCCGCCTGTCCTGGCGGGGCTGCGGGGGCCGCAGGGAGGGCCGGGCGCCGGGCAGGCAGTTTCCGCAGGAGCAATGGGGAATTGCGCTTCCCCGCTCCGCCGAGGCGCACCTTGCGCAGCCCCGGTGCGGGGCCCGGCTCGGATCGGCCCCTCCGCGCTGCTGTACCGAGCAGCCCCGGCGCAGGCGGCGCGGCCGGGCCCGTGCGGCGCGGGCGCT
>VWZS01009580.1:0-15678 GCA_013397075.1 Rhabdornis inornatus
AAAATAACACGATGCAACAGTGTAGAAATATTTAATTTACTGAAGAGGATAGAAATGATTTTCAGGTGAGGCATGTAACTATTTTAAAGAATGGAGTAAGAGTGATTCTTAAGAAATACACTTGGATTTTTCTGGAAAGCACATTTTTCTATTCACATTTGGATGCATTAATTTCTTATGGAGAACATCATCATAAGTTGCAATGACAAGAATTAGGGATGAGGACTTTTTTAAATGGTAAAGTTGACTAGGACTGATTAATTATTCAAATGGAAGTTAAGGCTAACTGGACTTTGGAGATTAATTTGAAAATGGTATATGTATTCTATTTTTGGGCACCTAATGCATTCAAAGTGTGAACACAGGACAATCAAGAAGAAAAGCAGCAGCTTGGGAAGACAATTTTTTATGATACTAGCATTATGTTTTCAGAATGAGGTTGCATGCAAACCTCTTCATCTTTAGTTGGAGAGTTTGTGCATTTAGGCCAAGCCAGAGCTCATTTACAGAAGATTGTCCACAGTAGCAGGCTTCCTTTACTGAAGTTGCAGGAGGGACTCCCCCTTGTCAAACCGGCTCTGTCTGTCTCTGATAAAGAAGTCAGTCAAGCTGTGCTGATCATTCTGCACATCAGGAGAGCAGGGAAGCCCTGTAGTGAGGAGGGCATCAGGGTTACTGAGAGATTGTCTAATATTGGCAGCGGGGTTCAGGTGTCACAGGGAGGCCTAGGGAGGTTCACTGCCCCACACAGACACTGCAACAGCATATCATAACATCGTAGAACGATGGAATGGTTTGGATTGGAAGGAACCTAAAAGATCATTCAGTTCCAGCCCCCCTGCCATGAGTGGGGACACCTTCCACTAGATTACGTTTCTCCAAGACCCTTAGACACTTCCAAGGATAGGGTATCCACAGCTTCTCTGGACAACAGCTTCTACAGCATCTTCCTTGAAAATCAGAATAAAAAAATGCTATTGCTATATCAAGCAAAGGTCTCAGCAGTTTCCCAGATAGAAGATTCCAGTTTAGGAGTTTTTCTTCCTCAGCACTCAAATTAAAAATACTTTGGTCATATGTGGCTAGCATTTGGTAGATATCTCTACTTTGAAATCCATAGTATTTGCCTTTTAATCTGTTCTCATTAATTAGCTTGAATAGCCAGAGCCAGCCTGTCTGTGTGATCAGGTAATCCTTTGTCACACCGCCACTATGGTCTGTGCCTTCTTTGCTCCTCTCTCCAATCACCTCCTGACCCAACATTAACTTTATAAAATGCTGCTGTGAGTGGATTAGCTGCAGAGCAGTTTCCTCACTGGTACCAGAGTTCATGCCAGGCACAGCCCTGTGCATCATTTGGGGCTTCTCCTACAGCAGATAAAGAATATCCCCCTTGATGTCATTTATGTTTTGTTAATGTGTCAGCAAAGAAGCCAAATAACAGCATATTTACCTGTCTCTTAGGGCAGCAAAACACCCAAGAGACAGAGAAAAGTGCTATTCTGGCAACTAGTCCATGGTTGTGGAGTCCATAAAAGGAAACTTAGAGTGAGAGGTGAATGCTAGGGCTTGGGTGCCTGCTGCCATGCACTCACAAAATACTTTTTCCATGTGAAGGCCTTCTGGAGGAATCTTTACTATTAGTAGCAGCAGAATGGCACTGTCAGAGCTTTGTTTCACTGAGATGGTCAGTAGTTTTGGTGGCAATAGCCTTTTCGCCCTCCCTGCAGCCCTTGGCAGGCAGAGCCCTCCTTTTTGCCCCTCACCAGCCCCTCTGCCCTGCAATCAGAAGGGAAGAGCCTGGGGTGATGGCAGAAGGTAGGGGAGCAACAGCAGGATTTTGGGCAAGCAGTAACATCTCAATGCAAAGGGGATTGAGGTGGGAAGAGAGGACAGAGTCATAGCATCATGGAATCATAGAATACAGTCAGTTGGAAGGGATCCATCAGGATCATCGAGTCCAACTCCTGGCCTTGCACAGGACACCCCAAGAGTCACACCGGGTGCCTGAGAGTATTTTCCAAATGCTTCTTGAACTCTGTCAGACTTAAGCAGTGACCACTTCCCTGAGGAGCCTGTTCCAGTGCCCAAACACCCTCTGGGTGAAGAACCTTTACCTAATATCCAACCTAAACCTCCTCTGACACAGCTCAGGCCATTCCCTCAGATCTTGTCACTGGTCAGCACAGAGAAGAGATCAATGCCTGCCCCTCCTCTTCCCCTTACAAGGAAGCTGCAGACTGCAACTCTCTCCTCAATCAGGTCTCTTCCCCAGGCTGAGCAAACCAAGTGACCTCAACAGCTCCTCATAAGGCTTCCCCTCCAAACCTTTCATCATCTTTTGTATACTCTCCAACAGCTTAATATCTTTCTTATATTGTGGTGCCCAAAACTGCACACAGACACAAGCAGGACAGAAAAGGAGTACAGAGTAACCTGAGGGAAACCAACTATGAAGACTAGAGGAAGAAAAAAGGAACAATGAGAAGGGAAGACCATGGTGGAGAGAATATTTCATCAATTTTTGTCCAGGGAAGAAGAATTCCCCCAGCACAGAGTGAAACCAGAATGGTTGTAATGAATGGCAGCTCATGTGCATTGGCCAGCAGGGCTGACCCAGACAGTGATGGGGCTGTGACCACTTCCCACTGGTCTCGTACCCTGTCAAAGAGTGTTTCAGATGCTTACAGCAAGACAGTGAATTTTTAAAGGTTACCTGGGGACTTTCCACACTCAGTTGGATGTACTGCATGCAGAAGACATCTGCTTTCACCTGGCATTCTCTTTCTCAGAAGCATGACATCAGCCTAATGCATGGTTGTGAGCTGCACGGTGTCTCCCTCACTATTAATGTTTCCCTCAGTATTTGTACATTTGCCCTTCTTAGCTCATTGCCAGTATAGTTTGCTGATTTCTGTTGGTCGCTGTCTGGATATTTTTCCAGTAGTTTTGTGACAAAACCCAGATACAGATGAAAGGTGCTGTGCAAAAAGCAGCCAAGCACAAAAGGGGAAAAAATCACATCTCTCCTCAGTGGCAGGGAGCTTCACTGTGATTCACTGTGCTGCTGCTGAGCTCACAGCTCTCCGCTGGTTTTTTAACTGCTGCAGGCAAAAGCCAGATCAATCTGTTTTAGGTGTTTGTTTCATTGTTATTCTGCACCGTCAGTCACAAAGGCAAGGGACACTTACCCAGAGACAAACAGATGAAGGCAATTTTTGTTGTGCCAGATGGGGGTGTGCAATTCAACACTGAGAGGAACTGCCAACCAGAAAGGCCAGCATACATCACAGTATCCACATTTTCCACATGATTAAGGTCTGTCAGGTCTCTGCCAGGCACAAACATCCACAAACATGCTATCATTTGAATTTTGGAGCACTTTTCTGCCCAAGGAGTTACCATTTTACACCTGAGTACTCCTTGGAGACTAAAGCATGTTATCTACCTGACTGAGGCATGGACCTCACAGGATTTTGGCACATGTGAACCATACCTCCTGTTCTTACAGGAAATCTCAGCTAACTAGGACAAATTAAAATTTTGCCATTGTTGCAGGAATTTATGAAGTAAAAAACTGACCTTTGTCTTTAAAATACTGACAAACACTGGCAGAATATTTTTTACACCATAATCCTACAGCATAAAAGTCAATCTGGCTTCCTTTTGACCCAGATATAATGGCCTTGATTTGTTCTTCACACTGTCATCATACAGGAGTAATCTTGCTCTCACAGAGAGTTTGCCCGCAGCTGACACTTGGGGAAAGGTGAGACATCTGTGCCCTAGGGGTTGGAGTCAATGGGCTGCCATTCTCTGAATCCTGCAAAAGACAGATCCCTTTGGTATGGCCCAACGCTAAAGATGTGACCTCCCTGGTAGGGACTAGTTGTCAAGTTCACCCACCATTATGACTTTCCCATGACTCTCTCTGAACCTTGCTCCAGCAGCTCTGCAGCACAGGAAGATGACAGTGGATATGACACAACCATGCAGCACATCTGGCCCTAAAATATATTTGAGTTGTAGGCAGGTTTCTGTCAAATAGGAAATACCTCCATATCTGTTAAGATCCCAAACCTTATCCTCTCTCAATATCAATCACAAAAATTCTGTGTGTGTTTTTAGTGCTTGTATTAAACTCATTATGTGTGGAGGATTTGGTAGTTATATTTGTAATGTTAATTAACATTTTTGGAGGCATTATACTAACTTTTTCAGGTTCTCATTTAGTATGTTACCGCAGAAAATATAACTTTGTATTACCTAATAAACATACTCATTAAAATCTGTTTGGTGGAGGAAACCAAGTCCAGTCTGTAAGCTGCAATAAAGGTTTACAGAGGAACTTCCACTGTCTTTATGAAAAGATGCATGTAAAGACGAAGTGAAGCATCTTGTCTTTGCATTGTGGCAGGGGAGTAGGATCATCTCATACAATTACAGCTCTCTGGTATGAGTGTAAGTCACCCTAGGTTCCTTTCAGAGTCAGTTGAGAGAAGTAGGTATTTTCAAGAAGTGATTCACTTGACCTATTTGTAGCCATCTATTTTAGGATAAAATGATCATCCCCCCCTGCCCCCAAGTGCCTATTTCTGTACATTGACTGTAAAGAGCAGTGAAGGCACTATCTGAAGGGTAAAACATTGCACGTTTTTGCTTTTGGCCAAATGAATTAGTGGATCTTTAGGTTTTATCTTTACTTATTCTTGGCTCAGTCCATGATGTTATAGTGATGGGTAGTTTTGGGGCAATATAATCACACCAAGGACTGCTCTTTTTCTGCTCCGTTTGTCTCTGCCTTTCATATCTTCATTTTCTGTTTCTCTTTTCTCTCAGTTGTCTTTTTATGTCACTTCCTTTTCCCTGCAGCAGTTTCTAGTCCTTTCTTGTTTCCTGAAATTGTGTTCAGTGGAATAATTAATACAATTCCTTAAAATATTATGAAGACTTTTAAGGCAGTATGCCAGTAGGAGTAATGGGAAGCCAGAGAGTTCATAACTCTCAGAACTCCTGTGCTGGTGAGGTTTCAAGGTTATCTGGCCATCTTCCCAGTCAGAGGGATAGAAATACACATTGTAAATAAAAGCTTAAGCCATTCAGAACCTGGACACTGCAGAACCAGAATACTACACCAAATATGCTGTATTTAGAAAAATGTATTCCAGGGAAGAGCTGCTCAGTGTGTTTGCTTGATAATGTCAATTCCTGAAGACCATATTTCACTCAGGTCTTTTTACAGTTGCTATAGCTTGGGTACATTTCTTCCTTTCCCCTTTGTTGAGCTGACTGCAGTGGGCCTGGCAGTGAGAACCTTCCAGCAGGACACTCAGGGTTTGCAGCACCTGCAGGGGTGGGGGTGGTGGCTGGAAGGTGATGGGTGCTGGGGCTGGCATTGGTGGGCTTGCATCCCAGGTGCCCAATGAAAGCAGGGATAGGTCTACCTGTCCCACTGAGTCCTGGCTCCAAACTGCATTCCCAGCCCTGGGCTGTGATGCCAAGGTGAGTAGTGCTGCCCCCTGATATTTTTGGAGTGGGATCTCCTCTCTCCACTAACTCTACTCACTTCTCCAGGATGGAAGATTATTATTTCTGCCTCCGATTTTTTTCTTGCAAGCATAGTGGATTGTTGCTTTTCTCACTTCCAACAAAATTACACAAAATCCAGCATAAAGAGATTTATCACCTCATCTTTACAAAATTCTGTTCCTTTCATTCCTATGGTTCAATCATTCCCAATAGTGCCTGATTTTCTTCCTGTTAGTCATCTTTGTTTTCTTGTCTGGAAAAAAAGCACTCAAACTTTATAAATTCCGGTCCTCTAAATAAATAATAAAACTCTATTATTTGCGTTGTCTTCAATGCAGAGTTGCGTGCACACATTATGCATGTTGCTCTCTAATGAACCCTAAAAGAACCCAAAGTATTTCAGAAGAAGAAATTAAGAATACAAATGTTGCTGCCCTTTATAACTTCTCTTTTAAGACAAAGAAAATTAAGGAAAAGTTGCAAAGTTGGTTGAAGTTTACAGTGAACCTATTTCTGTTCCAGAATTTGCTAGCAAAGTTAATTTTATACTGCTAATTTTTTTTAATGTGGAATAATTGACAGATACTCAGCTTATGGTTAGGTTCATAGAAGATAAAGGGCCGTCTACAGGAAATAGAAATTTTCTTGGAGTGGCTTCTTGTTTCATGGAAAGCCGGAACTGGTATCTTTGAATATAATCCAAAGAAGAAAAGAGAAGTTGACTCAAGATTGACAAGTTTAAATTGGCAGAACTTTCTCTTTGATAAAATATATATGAGTGCTTTACCTATATGTTTCTAATTTGTCCCTTGCAACATCAAATATGCCTCTCTGCCTGTCTCTCACAATTATATTTCTGTTCTACCAGAGATGAGACTTTGCTCAGTACAGACTCTCCTCAGAAGACCTTTCACACTATTTAAAATCCAATTACCCTGAAAATCCTTCTCTTCCCAGCTATGTCTCCAGTGTTCAGGTTATGAGGAAATTGCTCTGCTTGATTGTAACAGGTACACTTACCTTACTAATAGAAAAAGAGCTTTTGCTTGTGTTTAATATATATGTACACTTATACAAGTCTGCTTGAACAAAAAGTTACTGGTTTTAATATTTAATGAGCTATATTTTTTATATAAATAACTGTGAACAGAAGAGGACAGGAGAAGTTGGGAAGGAAGAAAAGAACAAATGACTTTGAAACATAAAATATTTAAGAATTACTGGCAGCTGTGGACAAGGAGGAAGCTACCACAGACAGTAGCATGGTGCTTCTGTTAATTATTCTTGGACTTCCTTAAAGAAGTTGTTTGTTTAGGAACTTATTGGTTGTACTAATTTTCAGATTCTTGATTTTAATTCCAGTGGCAATAAATTCAGTGTTTCTTTTTCATGTCTCTATAATTTTTAAATGTGACTCCACATTTTTCTCTTTCATTTTCAAATCTTTTTGGCATTAAGTCATTTTAATGCTTTTGTAAGTAAAATTTAATTTCTGCTATATGATGAACTGAATGGGGTAACACTCTAATGCTGTGCACTTCTTAGTTTTCACCTCAAGGAGTTCAAGATGCTTCTTAAAGTCCAGATAAGTGTTTGGCATTTGAAGTAGTATGAATATTTTAATGTTAACTTGCTTCTTTCTGCTGCAACAAATTCGCTTTTTGTTGCCTTTGTGTCCAACCAATAAAGCAAGTGCTCTTTAATGTTTTTGACACCTTGTGCATGTTGAGTCATGTAAAGCATTAAACTGTTGTCAGGGGATGGAAAATATCACACTTGAAGACAAACTGTGTGCATAAGGGAAAAACCATGCCATCAATTTGAGATTTTACAGCAGAGGTACATTTTACTTCATGGTAAAAACAGGACAAGATACTTTGCAGAAAATTTGTATTGTACACAGATTAGTACTAAAAATAGTGTGAGCCAACTGTATTAGCACTTTCACCTCTCTGAAATCAAATTCTCACTGTTTTGCAGAAGCATGTGCTGTTTAGCTTTACCTGAATCTTATTACTGAAGAATGAAATGAAAAGCTGATTGTATAGATAACTGTACCAGTGACCTGAACTACAGCACTCACTCTCTTTACAAACCAGGCACTTGGCTGCACCACTGCAGTGAGAGCTAAGATTTACTTTGTCTTTTTAGAAGACTATTGCAAAAATATGGTTTACTTATTGGTCTTACTAGCAAAATGTTCAATTCTTTCAGGATTTTAATGGTCCTTTTCTGTAAAAATACTTTGCATATTTGTTTATCTGTCTAAAGAGAAAAGTTTTTTTGAACATTACTACACTAGCAGCAAATGTTGGTAGGTATAATTAATTTCTGCATTGCTAGAAGCAGACAATTTCCCATTATATCAGTATGCACCTTGCTCACGGATTTTTTTCTTGTAAAAGATTTTGAGATTGAATCACCCAGAGCTGGATTCAAAGAAGTCCTGAGGATTTCTACAAGGTGCTGAGCACCCCAGCCCACATCAGCAGGGATGAAAACTATAGGATTTGGCCCACACTGCTCTCAACTCCCCGCTGAAACCATTCTTTGAGTTTATTCACATTACATACATTTGCTTTGTAATTGCTTGCAAATCACCTTGAGAAGTTTGGAATGAAACATGCTGCAAAAGTGAAACATTCATGTTGTGGCAAGCAAATTGCAATCCCCCCCCACTCCCCCTTTCCTAAGGTGTGTGGTTCCCTCACAGAAGCCTACCTTTTTGGGATTTTTTTTTTGTTTTGCATAAAATATGTTGATATGAATCCATTGAGTCCTCCATAGAGAAAAGGATTGTTCTTTCCTATATTTTCCATCTTTTGTTTGTTCATCTCCTCCCACTCCCACTCAACAGAACATTTTAGAAAGTTTCTAACTCAGATTCTGAAGCTGAAATTACGCATATATATATATATATGTTTCTAGTTATGTCAACATTACAAAATACATTTATTTAATAACTCTTAGTGCAGAGTTTTCCTATTAGTATTCACACTAACCTCTGCATAGAAACAGTCCTCTGGGAACCGACTGTCTGCTTTGCAAAGAGCACAAGAAACTGTGGGATAGGGAATTCTGGTATCCTGATGCTGAGTAACATCAAGAGTGCTGAGTAGCAGAAGCACTCGTATTTGAAAGATGTTCCTTCACCAAAACAAAGTGACAGGAACTAATTTGACAGGAAAATAATTTGCCTTTATATTTGCCTGTAGCCTTGTTTTGAGGAGCCAAGTGAAAGTGAAGAATGAGGTTAAAAAATCAATTAAGTTTTCAAGGACTAAAGGTACAAGAGAAAGATGGAAGGAAGAGAAAAGTGAATTCTGATCTGGTGCTAAAACTTAAGTTGCCATATTTTGCAATGCTTTCAAATATTTCTCTAGAATATTAGGAATGTTTTAACACAGGCATCCACAAACATCAACAGGTTAGACAGCTGAACATCTGGAAAGGGTTCTGAACACTATTAAGTACACGCTACTAGACAGAGACAGACTGAAGTCCATGTTGAAGATACATGTGAAAAAAGAGGCTTGACAGTCATTATAAGCAGCCACGTACATTACATTTTACTGCTTGAAGAAGTTGCTTTCACAACAAGATCATTTACCACCTCTTGGAGAAATAGAGTAGATTTTGTTACAGTAGATTTTATCTGGATGCTCAATAGGATCTTTCATTTGGACAGCATTTTGGCTGACTCAGTGTTGATGAAAAATATCCTGCAGGTAGATAAATTTTAATTTGCTCAGGCACTATCTTAATGATTTCTTATGATCTACATCTGTAGGTATAAGCACGTTCTTTCTCTCCCTCTCCTGTTGCTGAAACTATATAAAAGTAAAACCTCTTTATTCCTTTTTGGCCTTCATGGAAGCAAGTCTTTACAACAATTGAAAGAACTCAAAGAAGCTTCCAAGAGAAATTCTTCCCAGTCCTTACATGATACAAGGTTTCACTTTTCAACAAGTCTAGGTAAAATACAGTGGGATTTCCTGTCATTAAGATAAAATAGAAAAAGGTAATCTAATCAGACAAGATGTCAGTGTGAATTAATCTTAGACCAGTTGGTAAGGTAGCATTGCCACATTGGTGGCAATAATTTTGGCAATAACTTTTAAATTGGAAAATAGCTGGTGGAAAGTGTCAGTTTGTGAAGTAACAAAAGTGTGCAGTGCTTGTGGAAAGGACCAGCTTTCTCAGACAAGATGAAAGGAGCTGCAGTTTCTGGGTGCTTCTGGGAGCCACAGGGCTGCCTAGAGTGTGCCGTGTGAGACACCACCAAAGGGAATTCCCACAGGCAAGCCAGAGGGCTGGGAGAGACATGAGGGGCACCCTGCCTCATGGGCATCAACTCTGCCTCTCCTCAGGAGGAAAGGCAGTGCTAGCAGGCAGCTCAGGAAGTTTGAGAGTCCTGGTTTAATTCAGCCTCTGTCCGGAGCATAAGAAGCTCTTAAAGCTCTTTCCATTTTGGATCCTTGCGTTGTACAAAGAGAGGAAGTATCTTCTTCAGAAATCTGGAAAATGTGTCTATTTGAAGTCCTGCTATGACACAGAGGGTACTTGAAAGCAAATTTAGTTTCATTTCATATGCACGTATGTAGCACTGCATTTTCTTTGGATTAGACTTGCTGATAACATTGATATCCTTACAAAAAAACTGCTTATAGCAGGAAGTATGTCTGGGATAAATACGCTTGCAAGAGTGGAAACAAACTGGCTTTCTGTGGGGAGCTGTTATATAAACAGTGGCTTGACAAAGCTGCAAAGACTGCTGGGGTGAGTTAGCTCCAGACCATAAAAGGGGCTCATCAGCATCTTCCTGTTTCAGTGTTTTAAATGAATTTGGATGGGGTTTATGGGTAACTCTGAGGCAGAACTTATGCTGTCCCTGCTACCTGGTGTCCTCAGGGCAAAATACTCAGGACACAGAAGAAATGCTGATCAAGAAAAGGTTCAGTTTACCTCACCCCATGCTGAATTCAGTAAATCTGCCTCTCTGTGCAATTGGAACGGAAATAGGAGATTTTGAGTCCTGTGCTACAGCCTTTATTTTGCAGTTTATAAATTTCTAGGTCTGAATGCTTAGCCAGCTGAGTGTTCATTCTAGACAATTAAAGTTGTATGCCATCACTTCTCCCTAAAATTTGCAATCTCAGTTAGACCTACTCATCTGAGTCAAAACACTGTTATTTGGGCATTTTTATTTTTCTCACCCCATCAGTGATTTTTTTTTTTTTTTNTTTTTTTTTGGTGTGTGTTAAATATTGATGATGTCAATACACCTTAGCTCTTTCCACAGTCCTGACATCTAGTTTTGATCCTATTTTGGCATGTCAGTATAGCGAAATCCCTGAATTTACAAATGGATCTGATGCTGTCATCATCATGTTTCCAGTCAATTGTTCCTGAATAAAGTTGTCTTGAAGCTAGATTAGGGAACAAGGAATTCCTGATTCTGCTATTGATCTGCTAGGTTGTGTGAGTCTTGTGGTATGTCACCAGTGCTTTTTGTTTGCTTTTCTCATCCACGAGAAAGAAGTCCTAATAGTGTGCTGGGGGTTACAGATTAGAGATGTTTTATGAGCATTAAGACACAGATTCTTCTGCTTTCATTACACAATATCTCGTCTTGCAGTGTAAAACAAATTCATTACTGCTTCAGTAATACACTGGACTTGGACATAACCTGACGACTAGATGAATAGCTTAGACCAATGTGAACTTGCTGCACCTTGCACATAAACTATATTTCTGGGTAGTTGAAATATAGAATTGATTTGTCCTTTAAGCCAGCTGTAATTCAACAGATCATTAATGACAAATGGCAGAACACTCCGACCATCCTTCCAGGCGCTACTCCAGATGGAAGTCATTGGATAAAGAACAGGAAGGTTTGGCAGAATGTTAAAAAAGAATAAATTTGCTACACATCATTCATTTTGCCTGACTGCAATAAAGTAATTGTAACAAAATGTTGTCACAGGATAACAATCTCCTGCTGGTTTAGAAATGCTTTGCAAAACAGATGTTTACTTTCTCTGTGGGGGGACATTGATCCCCTGACAACAACCTTTTCTATTAAAGGAAAATTAAGTACTTATAGGTTCAGCAGTACTATAAAAAAAGATTATTATAAAAAGCCATATCATGTAATAAGTGAGATGATACGAACCACATATGTGATATACGTGATATGTTCAACTAATGCCTAAGAGGGATTAATTCAAATACTTTCTTTTAGCAGCTTTGCAACCAACATTTTCTCAACAAAGGCAGATAGGACAATGCAATTCACTATGATGAAGTTGTTTTTGTTATTTTAATCTTCCAAGGCTGTGTGAGCTGCAGAAAAACAGCATTTGTGAATAAAAATAATATCAAAACTCCAGCATATAATGTCTGATGAGAAATGCATAATTAATAACAAATAAATAAAAATCATGAATAATTACCAATAAACTAACACACTGTAAATAATGGAAATGAAAGAACATGTATTTTCTGTCCAGACTGAACTCAGTTTTGTGAATTTTGCTCATTAGCACTAAGACAAAAATATGAAAATAGATAAAAAATGAGAAAACATTTGCGATTTTCATAATATTTTCCTTAGAATCACAAAGACATGGAATGATTTAGGTTGGAAAAGACCTCTAAGATCATCAGGTCTGAGCTTTGACTGATCATAACCTTGTCAACTAAACCACAGTGTTAATCCATCACTTCCCTTGGGCAGTCCAATCCAATGCTTAACCACTCTGTGAAAAAAAATTCTTCCTGATGTCCAGCCTGGATCTCTCCTGGCACAACTGGAGGCAATTTCCTCTTATCCTGTCACTTGTTACCTGGCAGAAGAGGCTGACCCCACCAGGCTCCCCCCTCCTTTCAGGCAGCTGTAGAGGGATGAGGGCTCCCCTGAGCCTCCTTTTCTCCAGGCTAAACACCCCCAGCTCCCTCAGCTGCTCCTCACAGCACTTGGGCTCCAGACCCTTCCCCAGCTCCGTTCCCTTCTCTGGACACGCTCCAGCCCCTCCATGTCTTTCTTGCAGTGAGGGGCCCAGAACTGAACACAGGATTGGAGCTGTGGCCTCAGCAATGCCCAGTACAGGGGGACGGTCACTGCCCTGCTCCTGCTGGCCACACCATTGCTGATCCAGGCCAGGATGCCATTGGCCTTCTTGGCCACCGGGGCACACACTGGATCATGCTCAGCCAGCTGTCCTATGAGAAGAGTAATTATGCATTAGAAATTGCAAAAGAATTAAAAGTACTCAAATATTTTTCTGAAGTGTCTGCAATGTATGTGGGACACATACATTGCACTCTGTTGTAATACGAGAGAAAAGTTGAATTGGCACTCTTTTAGTGAACGTTATTCATTTTACAGACAGTCTGCTATTCATCCAATAGTGTGCCAACTACAAGTTGGGGCTAATGAGATCTGTATAAAAGAAGAATATTTGTTCTCTTATATGCTGTAAATGTCTCTGTCTGTGGGCTCTCAAAGGCATCTGACTGTCAGATGAAGCAACCCCTGTTGTATCTATCTTTTGCCAAGAAAATAATGAGAATAATTAACTGGGGACTGAATGACTTGTTTGCTCACCTGACTCACCCCCAGGATCTGCATCATCTTGGATCTTCTGCTGTCCATTTCTATTTAGCTCGAGACAACTTACGATGGTGTTTGGTAGTTTTCCAGCTGGTTCCTCTATTCAGTTCTGTGCACTTCATGTCATGAATCCCAAACAGAGTTGCACTATGCAGACTACTGATATCCTTGGTAGCTGGATTGGGCAGGTATGAGGCTTAGTTTCACAAGCTTTAAAGGTTGTATCTAATCAGTCTAGCCAACACTGTGTCTGGGTTTACTCAAAGCTCTGCTTCATCTGAATAAAAGAATACTTGAAGAACCTAATGGCATTTTTTGCTGAGTTGTGCACTTCACTATCTAGATATTGAAGGAAAATGTCTTTCACAATCTCAAAAAGAGTTGGTTTGGTACACAAGGGCATTTGGTTATGTTGTCCTGACCTCAGGAATAGTCACTGAGGCAGAGAATTTTCCTTTTCACTTCAGGATCACTATATTATAGACATAAAATTAATATGGCGATGAGGAGCATGAAGAGGATGAGGAAAGTAATTTTTAAAGCTGCAAGGGGAGCTCAGAAGCACTGTCAAATGCTACCAATAAGCTGCATTGGGAAGTTGCATGGGGAAGTGCTACATTAAACTTCAAGAAAAAGAGGAAACTGAAGATCTAAAAGGTGTAATTTTTGTCATGTTGAAACCCTTTTCCTTAGTGGTGAATAAAATGCAAAATGCCTCCAAGCAAGTTGCTTACCCTACAGCTGAAGTGCTGCACATGGAACCAGTTGCCACTTTGGTATTTTAGCAGCTTAGAACTTATAAATATGTATTTGCATTTTCTGTGCTAAACTATGTGGCTCTTACCCAGTTGTCTCTGTCACTGCATCAGCCAGGAAACCAGTGGTAGTTTGCTTCACTGAGGACTGTATGAAATGGTCTATGAGAAGCAAGTAAATTTAATGGAAACTGGAGGATGCGAGGAATGTTAACATCTTAACACAGAGTACCCTGTGCTAGGGATGATGTTTAGCACCAAAGGGCACCTTCCAGACCCCTTAGTTCCTGAGTCCCCTCAATGGTGGGAGCCTGCCTGCAGGCCAGCAAGGGCTTGTGCAGCAGGTCTCAAAGAATCTGTGAAAATGAGGATTTCTTCAGAGGGAAGAAGAAAAAAGGCAGAGTGACTGCTTAACTCCCTATACTCAGACTGATGAATATTGTTAATCACTCGAGGAGGAAACACAGAGGAGGACAACAGATCTGAAGGTTTATGTGTGAAGTACTTGCATGTGAAGTCATGACTGATTCATGTCCTAGGGATTCATGCCACAGACTTCGATCATCAGACTCCATACCTATTTCTATTAAAAAAAAAGAAAAAAAAAAGGGGAGAAAACCCCAAGAATGACACACTGAAAACAGTGTCCTGGCAAAGGTTGTCGTGCCCCAGCTAAAAGCAGCATGCTCAGCCATAGACCCCCTCTGAGAGCAGACACCAGCTTGTGCTGTCTGGGGCCATGCTCAAGAGCTCCTTCATACCTGTGGAAGTCTCCCTAGTTTCTTCAGTGAGTCCTTGTTTAGGCTGCATTCAGACATTTAAAAGGATAAGGTTGTAAAACATGTCATAATACAGTGAAAAGGTAGAGTAAAAACTATCTTAAAATCATTGCCTTTTAAAATAAGTTTTTTTTGAACAAAGGGAAAGTAATGACAAGCTGTCTCCATTGATGGTAGGACGAACCGCTTCAGCTAAAATCACATTTCCTTGGAGCATTTTTGCTGAGAACTACATGGGGTTATCATTATTGGAAGGAATCTCTACATGTGTGTTTAAACTGACAACATGGGTAGGGAAAGTTGGGAAGGACACACCTTGTGTGTCATCCGAGATCGAAGCTCCTCTGCTTTGGGTGCTCTATCCCAGTCCTTTCTCTCCTTGCCGGAGCTGTAGCATGGGAATGAATTCAGTTTCTTTGCTGTTTTGGACATGACCTACACCGTTAACGGGAGCAGTGCTTGCACAAAGACGACAACTTTTGCTTCTGAAAGCTGATGGCCGGCATCCTGTCTCCCCAGTTTTAAAAATTATTTATTTCTTAAGCTTCAGCTTCCCTAATGTCATTTCCAAAGTTCGCTGGCGGGGAGCGCGTATCGGCTTTCCCAGCCGCTGGAGCTGCCAGGGAGCTGTCCAGCACCGCGGCGGGACTGCCGGCGGCTGCGGCGGGGCCGGGGCGGCAGCCACGGGAGGGCCCCGGGACGGTCCCCGGTCCCGGCGCTGGCACCGCCGCTCCCCTCGGAGCAGTGCGGGGCTACAGGACCACCTCCCTGGTCCCCGTAGCCCCGCTCCAAAGCGCCGGGAGCAGAGCGCAGCGCCCTTGCCGCCCTCCCGGCAGCGCGGGCTGCGCGCCGGCCCTGCCCTCGGCCCGCCCCACTCCGCCGGGCGCCAGGAGCATCTCCCCGGAGCGGGGCAGCGGGGCCGGCGGGGCCGCGGAGAGCGGGGCCGGGCGCGACAGGCGGCGAGCGGGGCGGGGGAGGCGGGAGGAGGAGGGGGAGGGGG